>VZTL01006129.1:0-21333 GCA_013400535.1 Scopus umbretta | reverse complement strand
GCCACCCCACTGCCTCTCCTTCCAACTTCAGGACTCCCTCGTTAGCACCAACAATTCAAGGCACAAATTAGGTGAAGAAGTTAGAGGAACTGATCCTATTCATAGTATGTACAACATCTATTCAAGTATAATTCCTGAAGAATACATTCAAAAATTTAAGTACTGGTTAAGATCAAGTTGAGAACAAGAGACAGGTGCTGTTCTGAGACCACCCAGTACAGAAGCAGTATTTTTTTGTTCCTGAGAGACTGTATTTTAATTGCTTTGTTTAATTTTTCAATTTTTCTTACAATTTTGGGGAAAAATACATTCTCTACAATTTAGTAGTCTGTCTTACAGGTGAGATCCTTAAATAGTATTGTAATATTGTTATGTTTTTGTAGGACTGAAAAGCAGTGAAAGGAGGTAGGAATTTGAGGCACTGGTATGGGAGTATAACCATGTTAAAAATGAAGTCAGCTAAGCAGTTATGGTGAAATTAAGATTTGGAAGTCAGTTGGTTAAAAGCCTTCCTAATCTACAGCTTTCATCTTTCTTTGGAAAGTTCCTCCTTGTTGCTAGACAAAACCAATGCTAAAAAAATCCTTAGTGACTCTGGAGTGTGACGTCTATCGTAAAAAATACCAAATTATCTAAAAATTCTCAACATTATCTTGACTTGCACAGAACATTAAGTTTGCATTTTTTCAGGACCTCCTTTTACCTGGCCAATTTAAATGAGCTGTTGTCTCCGTTAAGACAGCGTGCTAACCTCATTGTTTATTATAGCTGGCAGGTTTATAATTAAAGTTCATGATCAGTATTCTCTTAATTCGGACATAAGTATTCTCATGAACTGCAGTGTCAAGGAATTAATTCTAAAAATAGTGTGCCATTGTGGGAATAATCATAGCGAACATTTTTAGCACCTCTTTTCAGTTTTGATTCTATACCTTTTAGCGGCAAGGTTTTTATGTTGTCAAGCATCATTGCAAGGTTACGCATCAGCTCATCTGCTTTTGAGATCTCAGCATTTCTCAAATCCAGCTGTTTATTTTCCCATATTTTAGAGGAAATTAGGGATCATATTTTTCCCAACAGTTTTGGGTGCTAAAATACATACCTACTATGTAGTAGCCACTTTTCTGTGCAGTTATACACATTTAATCGTAGTCTTGTATAGGAGGCACACAATTTGTTAAATATTTTAATGCAAAAAAGTGGGCTTTTTTTTTTTATCATTTTACATACCTCTCTGCCTTGAGGTTTTTATTGCTCTAGCAGATTCAAGTCCCTCAGGTACATATTTAAGAGAGATAAGGCATCAAACCAATATATTCTAGCTACATCAATATCATGATCCTCCATCCAACGAAGTGTTCAGATGCATCTTTGACTTCAGTGATGAAGGAGTCACTGGAGCTACTCACAAGCTACTTTCAAGCACACGGTTGCAGTTTTGGTACTAGGTAACGAGTCTCTGTTAATGTTCACCACGAAAAACTTACCCAAGCACACACCAACCCGTGTGTGTATGGTTTGTGGCCAGCCCTATCACCCCTCTTCCACAAAGGTTGCTCCCTTGAATAGCAATTCATTTTTTAGACCCACCCTGGAACAGTTACTCTCTTTCTAAATCCGCCCTCAAACAGTTACTCACCTTATCCACGCCCCCAAAGTGACGACAGTGGAAAGTCCGAGAAGGCAGCAGCACAGAGCTTTCAAACCCTCACGAGGCAAGAAAAACATTTGCTTCTTTTCTGTGTGTGGATTTTTTTTTTTAATGTTAATAGTTTGTTATATTTTGTCGGAGAAGAGGCATGAACTTTATGGTGGGAGGAATATATTCACAGTAAACCACTGCAGCAGTTAACAAATGACACAGCTTTGCTTCATCATGTAACTAACCTTGGAAGCTGTTTTTTTTTGTTTCATTTCAAATGTTCCTCTAGGATAAAGCTTACTCCTTAATCTTCCCTAATTGACATTATATGAATGGATTTCACAGTTGATGTGAAAACCATAAAATATTGTGGGTCATGGGGGAGGGTCTAATATTTCTGTTTTTTTCATGGCTCAAACTACAGATCAAGGGGATTCAATTACGTGTTGCTCATACTTGATTTATGTTTTCGTACCAGTAGGTCAGCTAGATCAGAGGAAAATGTATGTGCCATCCATCCTACCTGGGAAGAAGGGATTGTGCCACTGGGCATGGTTGTAGGCTCTCATTCCATACAAATAGTGGTTTTGGGAGTACTGAGCACTTACAGGTGGCTTATGGGTCTGACAGAGCTGCAAGTGCTCAGCTACCTATAAAGCAGGTCTTGTGTGGACTGAACAGGGCTTAGATTTGTAATGAGTTCCAGCCAGCTGGGCCCGAAATATTTGTCCACATACCTCTAGGCCATGGAGAGAATGATGATTACAGCCTGATCCTGCAAGGTGCTGAGCACTCCAGTCCTCATCCAACAACTCACTTAGCCAGGACAGATTTACTGGGGGGTTAAAAGGTCTGTCACCCTCCTTAGCACCGTTTGGTGCAATATATGCCCAGTTAAGTAGGCAGGCCTTGCCTCTGCCCCTTCCCACCTTTCCAGTTAGCATTGCAGATTTATCCTGCCCTTTGCTTTGTACCTGGCAGTCATCCTGATGAATGCTGGTGATCCTTGTGTATTTCAAATTTAGCATGTTGCTTTGCTGGACTGTGATTGGAGTGTTCAGTGTGCCTTGCAGCACCGCATTCTAGATGGACTACTTATTTTTCTATTCCCTGTTCTAGTACATTTAGTAGAGTAATTTCTACTGATGAGTCATTAACTATTCTGGCAATCTGTTGCTGCTGAAATGCTAGGGTTAGTTTCTGATTTTTTTTTTTTCCAGGCAAAATCTGTGTAAAATGTGAGAGCTCACATGGTGTTTTTGTTAGGTATGATGCACTCACCAGGATTTGAGGGAAACCTAAATTTCAGCTTCCAGACTCTGATGAATGCAGACAGTCTCTACATGGTCTCACATTACACTCTGCTACTCAACCTAAAATTGGCCAACTTGGATTACTACAGGAAGAAGCCTGCCCAAGCCCCTGTGTTGTTGGTGAGTTGGGGACTATGGGGAAACTCTTAAGAATATTTCTTTTGATTCCTTTCACATAAAACAGCCCACACGTAAAGCCTTCAGGCTGCTTGTTAAGTGGAGAAATAATAATTGCAAATGAAGTGTTCTCCAAGCTGCTTTGATTCTTGCATGACAAATGTCATGCATCTGAATTCTACAGCTTCTCTATAATTCGGGGACGAATGAATGCTGCTTATTGATTATCATTAAAGTAGCAGTCATTTTGATGGTTACTTTATCTTCAGAACAGATCTTCGTTAGCATCGTGTGCTGCAACAAGTATTGTTTGTGTGCTTATCAAGGGACATACCTTCATCTTGCAACTACTTTTGAGCATAATGACAAATTTCTTCCTTAATACTTGGTTTCTGTTTACACAGGTGAAGACATGAGAAGTTAGAGTGAAAAATAATTAGGTTTTAGTAGGTGATTTCTGTGGCACCTGGAATTCATCAGCTTTTGGGGCTTCTTAAACATTGTTTTGAAGGCTGCAGGACTTAGAAAACATGAATCTATGTTTTTAAACTAAGTTGCCCAAGAGAAGTTATTTCAGAGTTTTCCTAAAAATAAAAAAAATGAAAACCAAAAAAAAATCTGTTAAAAAGTGCCATTATTGCTAAGCTTCCCATGTAAGAGAATTTATGTTCTAGAAGACCTCAAAAACAAGTGGGTTTTAACATCATCATCATTAATTCTGGTATGTTCTTCAGCAGCTGCAAGAGCAAACTTGTGACTCAGAACCATCTCTAGGGGCGGCACTGTGCACAACAGGCCTGAGCATGACCTAAGTATTGCTGAAAATAGTTCAGATATCTAATCAGACCCCAGTTCATCTGTGGTGACTGCTCAATGCAGAAGGATCTGATTGCTGGACTGGCAGCATTGAGTGCCACAACTTCTTTTGATTGGAATAGAGATCCTACCCTTACCTTGTTGGAAATAGTGAGAGATCGGCATGTCCCATTGTCACTGTGCAAGAACTGTCATTATGATTTTCATCTTGCATGAACTGCAGTAAGAGAAGGGAAAGCTCCTTGTTCATATCATTCTCCACAACAGACACATATTGTGATCATCAGCTAATTCTTATTTTTTTATAACTTTGTCTCTACTCCTGCATTCCCTTACTGTTGTTTTACATCTAGCTTTTATGGTTCTCTGCAGAAGGAGTTCATGAAGCAGGTCCAGTCCAGTGGAGTGTTGATGGTATTTTCCCAGGCCTGGGTTGAAGAACTATACCATCAGGTACTAGAAAGGAACATGCTGGGGGAAGCTGGATACTGGGGAAGCCCTGAAGAGCACAGCCTTCCACTTATCACCATGCTGACCGGTCAGTACTGTGTTATGGTGGCAAGGCTAACTTCCAAACATGTGTCTGAAACAAGCTCAATAACATGCTGTTTCATTGCATTACATACAGAACAGCAAGTCATCATGCAACACATGGTGTTTCATGAAATTACTGGTAGAGAAGGAATGAGACTTAACTGTGGCAGGTACTTAAGTGCTTGTTTTGGATCAGACAGAAAGCTTGTGAAGCATGGGTTTAAAAACAAACTGTCCCTGGGAGACAGGGAGAGTAGGTTTGTTCATTGAACCAAAACATCTCTTAATTCTGTCAGCTTCAGTTCTGGTAGACATGGTACCTGTTAATGATAAGCGGTAAGGCTGCTGTTTTCTTTATGTCATAGCAAAGCCATTTCATTGTGCCTGTGGTGCAGTACAAATATAAATAGTGGCATCTGATCCTGGAAACATTCCACAGATTGGGCTTCCCTTGGTTCAGATTTGTGCTATGTCAGGGATATGCCAAATGGCGCTAGAGAGAGACTGAAAACCTGGAGCACCTCTAACGAATTCTTAAAAACAATCCTTAGCTTCATTGGAGGGAAAAAATCAAATGGTGTCAGCTGAAAGGCAGTAGGATGTCTATGATACTGTGTTGATATAAAATGCACTGTCTGCTTAATGTGTATGCTGTATGATTACAAAGAGGTAATTAAAACAGTCTATGCAGGGAGAGCACTGGCTTCAGCTGAGCCATTAACTGGTAATCAAAGGACATTGCTCTGAAAGTTTTTTGCTGATTTTATTGAGCTCAGTGTTGCTTTTAGCTGATGAGCTGGGAAGCTGAAAGAAACACTTTGGAAAAACAAATAGCCATTGTGGAGTGGAGAGTAGTGTGTGGAGAAGAGACAGACAGGGGCTGCTAGAAAGGAAATCAACCTAACATCCCTAACATTAAACTCTCTGTGAGAAGCTGATCTTTGTTGTGTTTGAGAAAGGGTTGTATTTCTTTTGTTCAGATTGAACCTACATAGGTCTACTAAAAACCACAGTTAGGGCATAGGATCCCAGTGCATCCTGAGGACTCAGACTGAGGTCTGGGAACATCTAGATACAGGATTTAGCAAGATTTGAAAGGCTATACTAAGAAATACAGAGATTTAAGGGTGTAGGAAGTTCTGAACTGTAAGAAATACCATGAAATCTTTGCTGAGAGTTCTGCTGACTGTGTTACTTTGGGGAGGTGGGCGGGGAGGTGGAGGTGGCTTTTCAGAGTGGGTTATTTCCCCTCTTCAAGAAAACGTTGGTTATACTGGGCAAAGCATAAAATGCCACAGCTCATGTTTATGCCAAGGCTTCAGAAGGCTGCCAAAAAAGAGCAACTAAGAAGCATACCTGAGAATTCAGGAGCACTAGCACTTATTTGAACAAAGAGCCAGTAGAGATGCTTTCCTTGTACCGTCTGTGTGTTGAATAATAGTCTGTTGTTTTTTCATGTTCTGGCAGACATCGATGGCTTGGGAAGCAGTGCAATTGGTGGCCAGTTGATGGCATCTGCTTCAGCTCAATCTCCTCTTTCCCAAAACCGGAAGACAGATGATTCTGTTGTTGCAGGTATTAAGACTGTATTATAAGCACAAGTGTATCTACCAGCAGTGGGTTGTTATATACCATAAGCATATTCAGATAAATTGTGTTTTAGAACAATTTAAGGGTTGAGGGAAGTATGTCAGTGCATCCTACACGTGAATTGGTAGTCCAGCATGAAGAGGGCAAATGTTACTTGTTTTTTTACCAGTGATGATAAAGCTGCTGTTGTGTCATTTTCCAGTAGTAGTAGTAATGCATTTCTCACTCCAGGAGTTGCTTTTGCCCGATACCTTTTAATTGGCTGTTGGAAGAACTTGATTGACACTTTGTCCGCACCACTGACTGGCCGCATGGCAGGCAGCTCCAAGGGGCTGGCCTTCATCTTGGGAGCAGAAGGAGCCAAGGAACAGAACCAAAAGGAGAAGGACTCCATCTGCGTGAGCCTGGATGGACTGAGGAGGGCAGCGCGGCTGAGCTGTGCTCTAGGTACTGCTGCATGTGGGATGTCATGGCAGACTCATCAAATAGGATGGTAACTTTCCTTGAAGGAATTTGGGAGAGAGAAAATCAGCAACCTGTTCCAGTCTTGGATAGGAACCTGGACTGTAGGACTCCCCATAGAGCCCACCTGCCCTACAGCGTAGACACATCCAGCCAACTTTTCTTGACACAACCTGTTGTTGAATTGCATGGGATTGGGGAGGAAATGCTGGCTAAACAGTAACTGTGTCATTGCTTTACAGGAGTTGCTGCTAACTGTGCATCTGCTCTTGCCCAAATGGCTGCTGCATCCTGTGTCCAAGAAGAGAAAGAGGAAAAAGAAATCCAAGACCCCAGTGATACTATAGCGCAAGGTAACTATGTGATTACATTACCTACCTTATCTCATATTGCCTGCAAAGATGCAACTGGAAGATACTTCGTTATATGTAGAAGAAAGACAGAGGGGAATGCCACTACTGTACACCACTCATTTTTAGGCATATTGGATGTATGTCTTAGAGGCTTCAGTACGTGTCCTGCTGTCCTAGGTTCTTAACGTTATGTCACACTGTATATTTTATACGGAACTGAAATCAGTGGATATCAACAGATAAGCCAACAGCATTTTTGAAATGTGCACTTTTTAAGCCTTCTAATACTAATACAACCAGAGGGCATCAAAGAAACAGTATTTTTTAAAAATGTGTTGGGTGGTAATATAAGCTGAGTTTGCGTCCCTCTCCCTGTCTTGTGTATACATCCTTGGTTGTCTTTTGTCATCATCAGGTATTTAAAACTGTTTCTGAATCATGTTAAATGAAGCTGGAATTAAAAAATGGTATATGTGTAACCTGTAAAAAGTTCTGCATCTCTGTCCTGACTTCCACAGGGTTTGAAGTCGTGGTAAAATTAGTTGTTGTCACCAGTGACTGTTTGGAGAAGCACATAAAATGTGTCTGATGACATCTGATTTCAAATGGCAAGAAGCCCATAATAAAACACAGTGTTACACGAATGACCCTGGTTGGCACTTAAATTTGATGTCTCAGTAGAGAAAACAAAACTGAATAGGCCTGAGCACAAACTAGCTTCTGACCACTCTGTTAGATATGACTGAAGCAAGTTGGCCAGGCCATGCTAAAGCAAAGAGGAGGCAGTAGCGCTGGCCAGAAGCCAACAGATCTGTTCCATGAAGGCTTGCAAAGCTTCAAAATTTCTTTCCATTCCAATGCAGCATGAAAACTAAGCTTTTCAGAGATTCTCAGGAAAAAGAATGAGGTCCAAGTGCGTGTAGTTCAGCTTGGGATTAGTTTTGCTTTGACAAGAATATCCATTAACAAAAGCTCTTTGGTGAAACTTTTGTATGGAAATAGATGTAAAATCCACAAACTCTTCCACCTGCCCCCCCCCCACCCCAAATATCCAGCCAGCCAGCTCCAAAGAGAAACATGCAATGTCACTGTCAATCTGCATCTGTTCTGTGGGCAACAAGGTGTGGATTTGGGGGTGGAGGGTGTCAATCTGGCATTGCTTTTTTTCATGCATATAAGATCAATCAAAAGGGATTTTAATTTTAAAACTGCTTTATGATTATTAGGAAGAAATGGGTTTCTCTGACTTGCTTTTTGTCTAAAATCATGTTCTTCTATAGCTTTCAGACTGTATACCTTTGCCATCACCTTATATTCAAACCAGTGTTTGTTTAAAAGCTGGAGAAGCTAATGGTTTTGGTTTGGGGTTTTGTTTCCCCCCCCCCCCCAGGCTGCAGTGAAACAGAAAGTGGAGCAGAAACTGGAGCAGATGGGGAAAGTGCAGGGAGTCTGCCTGCACACTGCTCATGTTTTGTGTATGGATGCAGTCCTTAACGTGGGCCTGGAGATGGGAAGCCACAATCAGGACTGTTGGCCTCATGTGTTCAGGTACTGACCAGTTTTCCCAAGAGAAATAGAATTTATATGATGTTGCCTGAAAGTAACAGACTGAGAAAAAGGACTTTACATGCTCTGGGAGTGTCTGTATAAACAGTGTCAGAATGAATTAATTACTAGTATCTGTAAGAGAAAAGACGGTGCTGTTTTCCACCACTATTCAGAGACAAAATCAATGCTTAGAAACTTTGAAGTTACCAGAAGACTGTGGCAGACCCAGGAACCTCAATGGGCTTTTCAGGCGCCTCCACTAAACTATTTGCTACCTAGGCACACAGGAGGCCAAAGGATATAAGACAACAGGTTGTCTATGTGTAGTCTGACAATTAGAGATTGTCTGTTTACAGTTTGAGGAGAATGTCCAGTGCATCATATCTGTTCAGTTCAGATGTAGAAATCAGTGCCTGTGGATTGGCATTGGTTTTCCGTATAAGCTGGCTTCTCACAGCGATGGGGCTGTGAGGCAGCCGAGAGCTGTGCTTGTGCTGTCCTTCTGACTCACCTCTGGAGTACAGACCCAAGCGTTTGTTCAGTGAGCCTGGTGATTAGTGGGGGGAGGAGCTGTTGTTTTGCGGGGGGGTTTATTAATCTTTTGCTTCTCCGGTTTGTTCTCAGGGTGTGTGAGTACATCAGCACGCTGGAGCACACCCACTTCAGTGACGGTGCTTCCCAGCCCTCCCTTACCATCACCCAGTCACAGCAGGCACCTGGAGGGCTGCACCCAGACTCTGAGCCTGGGGAGACTCCCCAGGCACTGACCCCCGAGCAGGAAACCACCCTGAGCAGCAATCCTGTCATTCAGCCAGTTTCTATCCAGGAACTCATCAAGGAGAGCAGTAAGGGCAGAGCTTTTGAATTCCGTGGAGGCAGCCTGCTGTGTGGGACCAGTGCTGCCAAAGCTGTTCTCACGCTCTCCACGCAAGCTGACAGGTAAAAGCAGCTCTGTCAGGAACCAGAATCCCTGTTCCCAAAACAGGACCAATATGGACCTTTCTGTGGTGCAGTGGGGCCTGATCTTTGTCTGTTGCAGCCACTTTCTTCAGCTGAGTTTCACGAGAGTGCTGTGTGTGTGTCATTATCAGCAGTTCCTAAAAGGCCTGGTTTTCTGCATCTCTGCAGTACGTGCCTTGCAGGTAGTGGGCTGAGTATGTCTGTGCACAGCAGTGAATATGCCAAGTAAATCAAATGTATCCCGAGAGTGGTAGATTTATTGCTTGCATGTAAATTAATCTGTTGTGTTCATTAAAGCAGGCAAAATAAGTGGGTGTCTTGTCCTGATAGGAAGGGACTGAGTGACAGGTCCAGTGTCAGTTAAAAAGCAGCTGCTTCTGTCAGGACCGTGTGGACAGCTTGTCAACATGGCCTAATGTGTCCAGAGGAGGGAGGTCCACCAAGCATGGTCACAGAACGGCTAGGTTACATGTCCCTACAACACAGTCTGCAGACTGATATGTCACAGACTTTTTTGCGATTTCTGCTATTCTTTCAGCAGCCCAGGCTAGATTTGGAAAATTTCCTGGGTATGCATGCTTCTAGTACCCTTTTTAATTCAGCTGACATTGTGCATTATGGATCGTAGAATCATAGAATGCTTTGGGTTGGAAGGGATCTTTAGAGGTCATTAGCCCAACCCCCCTGCAATGAGCAGGGACATCTTTAATTGGATCGGGTTGCTCAGAGCCCCATCCAACCTGACCTTGAATGTTTCTAGGGATGGGACCTACACCACTTCTCTGGGCAACCCGTTCCAGTGTTTCACCACCCTCACTGTAAAAAAATTTCTTCCTTATATCCAGTCCAAAATCTCCGCTCATAGGAGGGCGTTATTTGTAAATTCAAAGAAAAAAGTAATGCATACTGACACTGCTTGTAGGAGTTTGATTCTGTGCATGGAAAGTACCTTTTGTTCAGGAAGATCACAATAAAACTTGGCTCTGAGGATTAGAGAATAGCAGGACTGTAATTTTAATGATGCAGGTTTGATTTCCGCACTGTTACTTCAGTGCGGACATTATTAGGACTCAATGCCCAGTTTCCCAGGACTATAGAAAGTTTTTCATGAAAAGCAATGTCAGAAAATCATATTTGTGTCAACTTGTGGCTTGTACTTTGTGAAATTTCACTGTAATCTCTGTGGAACCCACCTCCTATGTAAACATAAGTTTATTGCTTTAAGGGTACAGATTTTAACTTTTAAATCTTACGAGTGCATTGCAGCTGAAAATAGTAACTCTTGTTTATATTCCTAAAAAGCAATTCAGGTGCAGCAACTTTAGGTCTAAGACTTGAATTAATTTGTTTTTCATGTAAGGGCTTGTAACTTCAGATGGAGCAAACGTGTAGTTCTAAAGTTGGTGAAGCTATGATGATCTATGTTGTGAGGACTGGGCATATTCTCACTTTTTTTTGATTACTCATTCATGAACCGCTTATAGCATTAAGCTACATTAGGGATGTGTTGATTCCTTGAAAAGGTAGTGTTTCGTTTTAGTACCGTGGTTGAATCTTGGAAGGGTTCTGGCTGGTCCTATAGCACTCTACTTTCCACTCACCAATTAATAAAGCTTCTGGATCACAGTCTTTATGTAGCACTGTAGAAATGAATAACTCAGAGTGTCACCAAAGGCAACACATTGCAGCCATGTACAGATAAAGGTTTTACTCTTATGTGTAGATTTAAGTCTGCATCTCATTAAATTTTCAATTAGATTCTGTTCTTTTACTCACAGGCTCTTTGAAGATGCTGCTGACAAGTTAAACTTGGTGGCATTGGCAGGCTTCCTTTACCAGCTCAAGAAGGCTTCTCAGGCCCAGCTTTTCCATTCAGTCACAGATACAGTTGATTACTCCCTAGCAATGCCAGGTAAATCACCTGAAGATCCCTTGAAGAGTTCTGTGTTTCATATACAACTGTACTGCTTTCAGGACTTGCTTTGTATTCTTACAGTTTTAATTTTTCCAACTGAAATTTCAAGATATAATTAAAACACAGTATTTAATCTAATAAGATCTTTCCACAGGAGCAATTCAAAGTCTTTAGGAAAGGTTGGGCGCTTTTTTTTGTACAGGGACCACATCCACACCTGCTATGAAATACTTCAGTGGACATTCATTTGGTTCTTGGACTTGGAGGGTGTTAATATTTAATCACAGCTCCATTTTGGAGCCCGATCCAGTAAGAAAACCTGGGTAAACATAGACCTAAGACAGTGGATTTAGGTTAGACATTTGATAGTGGGATAACCTCAGAAGTGTTCAGAAAACAGGTGATAGCAAACAAAGCACACAACTGAAGAGTGTTAAATAAAGCAGTGGGATTTGTCCTGCTTGCTCTTCCCCAGCAGAGTGGAGCATATACCTCACAGTACAAAGCCTGTAAATTGTTGTTTCCCTCACTGTCTCAGATAGAGCAGAAGGATTGGACCCAAAGGAAGATATTTCACTTGAATTTGTACTATGCCTTTAGAAGTTACATTAGTCATATGGGCTTTGTTCTTTCCTGTGGCAGATGTGGATTTTATCTGGTATATGTCTCCAGTTTAATTGGTTTCCCCTCTTCCTGAAGTGCTACTTGTCATTTTCTCAATGTGACACTTCAAGTTGTTCATTTTCTGTTCTTGCTTGCCTCCAGGCCTTAACGTTCATCACTTTATTTTTAATAAATAGTGGTCCTTTTATCATGTATGTAGTAGTCAATCAACAGTAGTTAGTAATAATGAAGTTGAAATTAGGATAGAGCAATTAATTGCTTTTGTTTTTTAATTAAAAGTGATATGCCCCCTGATTACAGCTTTCGTTAGAGATGAAAGCACCAGCATATTTTAAATGAGGAATGAAGTGTCTTTGCAAACGTTACAAGAGCAACAGAAGATGAATCCCTTTCAATAGGAAATAACAAGTATTACTGACTGGGGAACATAAAAGTATTTTCTCATATTCTCTGCTTTGTATCCTTTGCTTGATAAGAAATACAAAAGGACAAACCAAAACTAAATAATTTGCAGTTTATATTATTTCCTGTAGATGTCACCAAAGGTTTTTGCAACTACTTTTTGAGTCAATATCAATTATTTAACTCCTTGCTTAACTATTCTGCAGTACTTCTCCAAGTCTTTGTCTTTAAAATGTTTGCCAAAAAAATGATCACTTAAATCAAAATAAAGTGTATTTGATAAGTTGTTCTTAAAACCGGGGTCCATCTCCCGTTCTTTTACCTACACAGGCATAGGCTGTGTTTTACACTGATTTTTTTTTTTCTTTTTTCTTTTTTTTTCTCCTGCCCTCCTCCTCCCCCCGACTTAATACTAATAATTTCTAATCTGATTTCAATTCCAGTTTAGACATCTAGAGGAGCTGCTGATGCTTAGCTTCCATTTATTTTCTTACACTTTCTTGTAGGTGAAGTAAAATCTACCCAGGACAGGAGAAGTGCACTTCACTTGTTCCGACTTGGTGATGCCATGCTCAGAATTGTAAGGAGTAAATCTCGTCCGTTGCTCCACCTCATGCGCTGCTGGAGCCTGGTGGCACCTCACCTTGTAGAGGTAGGAGTGGGGAAGAAAATGGGACCATGTGCAAGAAATGGCAAAGCTGAAAAAGCTGGAGAAGGCGGCTTGATAGTCCTTAAAATGTGTATCAACCTTCAGCGTTGTTGAATCTGGTTACACTTCTGTTGGGATGTTGTATATACGGTGTCATACGTTGTGATACTGCCACTGAGGAGCACACTTTTAAATAACTGAAATGGGCAGGTCCAGGGACAGTGTATTGGATTTTTGGAACATGATACTTCCTGTGTGTGGTGAAAAAACTGAAACCACCCTAACAGGTTACAAGTAACACCTTGTTGTGGTTTAACCCCAGTCAGCAACTAAGCACCACACAGCCGCTTGCTCACCCTCCCCCCGGCCCTGTGGAGGGATGGGGGAGAGAATCAGAAAAAAAAGCAAAACCCGTGGGTTGAGATAAAGGCAGTTTAATAGGACAGCAGAGGAAGAGATAATAATAATAGCGATAAAAGAATATACAAAGTAAGTGATGCACAGTGCAATTGCTCACCATCCGCTGACCAATGCCCAGCCCGTCCCTGAGCAGCGATCGCTGCCCCCCGGCCAACTCCCCCCAGTTTCTATACTGAGCGTGACACCTTATGGTATGGAATAGCCCTGTGGCCAGTTTGGGTCAGCTGTCCTGCCTGTGCCCCCTCCCAGCTTCTTCTCTTCCCACCTGGCAGAGCATGGGAAGCTGAAAAGTCCTTGACTAGTCTAAGCACTACTTAGCAACAACGAAAACATCAGTGTGTTATCAACATTATTCTCATCCTAAATCCAAAGCACAGCACTGTGCCAGCTACTAGGAAGAAAATTAACTCTATCCCAGCTGAAATCAGGACACTCCTCCATCTACCTATTTTCCTAGTCAAGGTCTACATCCTTGCAAGTCTTCCCATAAAAGGATGCAGGCTTTCTTTTGACACATAAAGCCAGCTCACCTGGGAAGGTGGTGACATTTTTCCTTTCCTTCTCCTTTCTTGTGAACCCTGGTCAGTGGCATGCCAGTAGTAGCCACATGATGGATTTCAGTCATAACAGATGACCTTTCCTCAGCCAAACTTTCAGTCTTAACTGGTGAATGCTGGTGTCTTGACTTCTCAGAGCTTTTTGATTTGTAAAATTGGTATAAATAAGCATGCAGTACTTCCTTTCTTTCTGTTGGTGAGGTATGTGGTGTCATCTGCCCAGGTCTATTGGGAGCATGCTTCTCTGGAGTTTTCAGATGAACTGTTCAGTAAATTTCCATAGCATTTCATTTCATTGACTCAAGAAAATGTGTGGACTGTTGTACAGCAGAGTTCAGACAACGGGGAGTCTCAGTGGAATCCCTCTAAGTGAAATAGAAATAGCAGAGAATAGTTTTGTTGTATGCTTTAACAGCCCTTTATCTTGAAAACTAGTGTCTCACTTGCCTTTGTATGCCAGCCTGAGACCTCTTTAAATAATTCTCATATTTTGAACACTTAAGCCTTTAAGATCCCAGTTAAAACTCAGGTACCTTCCATGTTTTTAGAATGCAGGGCTGGTCAGCCTTTTTGGCTGACTTCAGTGCAGATGAGGGCATTACTGGGAAGGAACAACATCAGGGTAAGGACAGAATTTAGCATGACCTGCATAGTTGCTTGGAATAGTAACTTTATATCCAAATTCACTGGTGTTTAATTTTTTAATAGCTTTTCCAAAAGTGATGAGAACCTTCTCACTTTAAGTTCCATAAATAGCCTAATAAAAAGTGACATTTGGTCATGCATAGATAGGTATGGTGAATATATGCAGAAACTACCTTTTTGAAGGGAAAAATGGTCACATGGTAGAAACAAAAGACAGCATTTCACACAAGTTCTGTTCTGTGGCTTTTATTATTTAATTTGTTTATTTTTAGCTTTGTGCTTTTTGAATTGTCAGCAAACCTTCATGCATCTGTGGGACGCCAAGCAGCCTAGAGTCTCAGTCATCTGTTTCCATGGCAGTATTCTCCCATTTTTATTGTGGTGGGGTCCCTAGACTTGTTAGTGGTGAAGCTGTTTTTAGGGTTCATCAGCATGAAGTGTTTACCTCCCTTAAAAGCATCTCACTAAAAGCAAAATTTTGCTTGGACAAACTCTAATACTCCTCCTTTCCCTGCAGGCTGCCTGTCATAAGGAGAGACACGTGTCTCGGAAGGCTGTCTCCTTCATCCATGACATCCTCACTGAAGTGTTGACGGACTGGAATGAGCCTTCTCATTTTCACTTTAATGAGGCGCTTTTCCGCCCCTTTGAGCGTATCATGCAGCTAGAGCTGTGTGATGAGGATGTCCAAGACCAGGCAAGTCAGCCCTGATCAGGGTGTCTGTATCTGGCCTGCCAGGCCCATTAGAAGGATGGTTTCCAGAGTGCACTTGGTCCACTTGAGACTGTTTCCCAGATTCCCTTCAAATGGTGTCCCTTAATCATCTTCAAGGAGTCAGGAGGGTTCTGCCTACATAAGCCAGCATTGTGGTAGAGCACAGAGGTGGTACACCTGGGTTTGAAGCAATTAAATAAAACTTTCTGTTATCTAAAAAAAAAATAATAATAAATTAGTCTAGACTGATACAGTGAAATCTAGGAATGTGTTTAAAGCCTTCCTCATTCCTTCTGAAGGTCTATCTATGTATCAGTTCTGGGTTTTGGTTTTATTCTTTTAATCTCTCCTGCACTGTTTGCAGGTGGTCACCTCTATAGGAGAGTTGGTGGAAATGTGTTCTACCCAGATCCAGTCAGGATGGAGACCCCTGTTCAGTGCCCTGGAAACAGTGCACAGCAGCAGCAAGTCAGAGGTTAAAGAGTACCTTGTAGGAGAATACTCTATGGGTAAGAACTTACCACACTGACTGTTTCATATGTGCTTTTGTTTCCTTGGGGACACAGTAACTAACTCAATATGTTTAAATGCCCTACTTGAACAGCGGCACTTACCAGTGGCACTGCAATACCACTGAAGTACCTGGTTTATTAGTTGGGGTGGGAGGGAAAGCAGAAGTATTGTTCTGACTTTTTATGTTCTAGATTCTGGCAGATGAGTAAAATGAGAAAAATGTTTCAAACCTACCTGAGTATTTTTGAGCAAAACAGTAGTGCAGGAGTACTGAGCTTGGCTGGGCCTTTGTCACTGTCCTGCTAGCGAAACAAGAGCATACTGTATACAACCACCACGTCTCATGTAGACTGCCTTTCTTACTGTGTGAAACCTATTGCTCTTACACATCAGGATAAGTTAGAGTGGCAGTCTAGCCAAGTGCTTGTCAAGGCACTTAATCACAAGGCTTCAAATTGCTAGCACTATTACAAATCATGTTTGCTGTAAGAATGATTCTGCATCCCTCTTAGAGGTGTTTGCTTGTATGGAGACTGGGTAATATGGGAAAATCACTTTAATCTGTTCTTTTGCCCCATTAGAAGGTATTTTTAAACGTTACAAGTCATGTGTAAGGGATATGGTTTTCCTCCTAAATTTTGTCTTTCAGTTCTGTTATGATCGATTGCAAAATGCAAGCATATACAGCTTTTGAAGGCTGTTAATCTACTTAGGAAAAGCAAAGCTATTTTGTTTTATAGTCTGAATAGTTTTCCACGTGACTTCTGTCATATTGGCAGTTACCACGAACTAAACCAGAAGCCTCCACCAAACAGAAGTGTTAGCTACTGAGCTGAGCTCAAACCTGCTTTTACCGTTTGGGCAGGCATAAGATGATATTTTTCATAGATAAGGCAAAGGAGGGAGTCTGTATTACTTCCTATGAAGGGCTACACAAGTTGCCTTAGGAGCAAGAGAAGGTTTTACTTCTAAGATAATTTCTGTCTCTGCCCAGAACAGAAGAGATTCTACAGATTCAGCTAAGTTGTTGAAAAACTGTAGGAAAATCACCTTTATGGGGGATGGGGAATAGTTCTCGTCTTGTTATTTCCACAGGGAAACGCCAGGCTCCGGTGTTTGATGTCTTTGAAGCATTTCTAAACACAGACAGCATCCAGGTCTTTGCCAATGCCGCCACCAGTTATATTATGTGCCTTATGAAGTTTGTCAAAGGACTGGGTAAATATTTTTATTTTCCTTTTATCCTATTAAGTCATGCTATGTCAAACTTGATCCTGCAGAAGAGGAGAATTCAGTTATGTAATACATAGTATGGTAGGGAAGAGAGAGGCAGTGAAGAAATGGAGTCCAGCATACTTTAAAAAAAAAAAATAAAAATCTAGACCAAGGGATTATTTCAGAAACATTTTTAATGCTGTCAATTCTTCAAGGTGTTATAGCAGCAAAGATGTGTCTCACACTTAAATATCTGCTTCATTTGATCTTAATTTGCATCAGGACTTGCTTATATTTATTTAATTAAAAAAAACCCAAAAAACCAAACCCAAACCCAAAACGCAGAATATTGCAGAAATGGCCTGGCATTGTGCAGTGACAGCATGGACTGTCTGCATCAGAACAGGGTATGTTTTACATTCAGCGGTCAAAGCCACGTGGCTCATTTCTACCCTTGCCCACCTCCGCAGCAGTAGTTTGGCATACACGGTGCTGAAAACCTGCTGAACCTGCAGTGAGATCATGAGCATTGCAGCTACAAGACTCTGTCCCCATGATTAGTTTTTTTGTTGTGTTACTGAGGGCAGTGGGACCAGGCATGTCAAGTCAAGGTGACCCTGCAGAGTAATTGTGGTGCTTCATAAAACTTCAGAACAAAGGCAAATGGTATTGGGTCATTCTGCCCCATGTTTGTGTTCCCTGGCTTGCCTTGATCATTGGAATTTGACACTTTTCATTGAACTGTGGCAATGATTTTTTTTTTTCCTTATGTAAATTGCAAAAACTTCTAATGAGTGGTAAAATGTGGATTTTTTTTTTTGTCTATGTATATTAATTCACAGAGGTATCTAGGTCTGTAAGTAACTCCCTCTGATTTAAATGAAAGACCTAACTGCAGTCTTCAATGTTACTCTCGTCTTATTAAGCTATTTCACCATCGATTTCAACGGGGGCAGAATTCAGCTTACAATGACAGACCAGAATTGTAATTATTACTCCAAAAGAAAAACAAACTTGCATGTCCAGTACCAGTAGAGGGAACTCATGTTCCTTCTGGAGAACTTAAAAGCCTGTCTTATATTTCTTTAGGTTTCTTACTTTCATGAGGCAAGTTGTCCCCTTTATGGTTACATGTCAAAAAGCAAGTTCTATTTTTATATTAAAGGTAGTAGGACCATGGGATACTTCAGTACTGAGCAATAGCAAATATACTACCATTTATGTGGATTTTAACATAAAACTAAAGGATGCAAGCTTTACTGGCTGACTTCGCTGATCTCATTAGTAGGTGGGACTTTAAAATACATTATGGAGGGAATAGTTAAGGGCATAGCAAAAACAAATAAATGTAGTGAAAGGAGAATAAAGTAGGATTTAATAAAAGGATTTAATATCTTGTGGTTTTTATGAGAGGAATAGCTTCTAAGGCAATAAAATGTTAATGTATGTGGTCATTTAGTAAAGCTTCAGATTTGGCACTGAATGGGAAGTATTTGGCTAAACTGGAAAAATGGTTATGAGCCAAGTATTCCAGGCTGGGCAAAACATTAGCTGAGAGGGGAGGAAAACAGACTGTGCAGACAGGGAAAGTGCTGGAGTGAATGGAGTTGTCCAGGGAGGAACTCTGCAACAGGATGCCTGGGAACTGATCTGCTTATTTAATACACTTAATGAAGCTGACCTTAAAGTAGGAGTCTGCTGATGCCACAGAGTTAGTAATACCTGTGCTATTGAGACACCAGAGCCTGAGGATATCATACAGTTGAAACTGTGAGACCTTGACACCAGAATTAGACAGCAGAATGAACTATTGTAGCACAAAATATAATATAGTGTATTTAAGGAGTAAATAAACTAAAAGGAAGAACTTGAGGTAGAAGAATTTTCCAGGGCACTGGGGTGCAAATGAACAGAAAAAAATGAGTATTTTAACTGAGCAATGGGTGAATATGAGCAAGTAATTCCTACACCAATGGAAAAAAGTGGACTGGAGTCAATATGACAGGTAACTGTAAGGTATGATTATAAGAACTCCCAAAAACTCTAGTAAAGAATTTTTTAATAGGCCTGTATTTATGAAACCATTTATTCATATAAAAGTCCATGCATAAACTGTGACCAGTACTACTGTATTATTTGTATGAGAATCATCTGTTTGTCATCTAACAAGATCAAACAAAGGATGTTTTCTGGATTCCATTCAGACATTAGAGCACAACTGAATGAAAAAGGAAAACTAATGCTATGTTTGTTTCTCTTCTTCTGCCCTTCCCAATGCTGCCTTTCCTATCCCCAGGGGAAGTAGATTGTAAGGAGATGGGTGACTGTGTGCCTGGATCCGGATCTGCATCTACAGACTTGTGCCTTCCCGCGCTTGATTACCTCAGGAGATGTTCTCAGGTATGATGAACAGTCTTATACAGGTACTAACCTGGCCTAGGAAACAGTTCTGACCTCCAGGCTCTGCATCAATGGTTGGATGGTTTGCATGAACACAACAGAATCTGTGGTAAGCCTGATGGTAATAACCTGCACTGCCAGATGGAGAGTGGTGATCTGAAGGAATCTCATACTTTCTAGGCCAGCTAATGGTGGGAAGACTGAGGAAATAAAAACACTCAGACTGAAGATGCATGTGGGAAAATGTGAATGTTCAAAACCTAGTGATAACATATTCAAAGCTACCTTCATTCTTATTTAAACAGTTACTGTAAACAGTGTTGGGAATGAAAGAGGAAAAAAAAAACCAAACCCTGAGAATTCTTAGATCTTAAGAAGAGCAACAGGTTATCCCCTCTAAAACGCAGCAGCAGCTTATCTGTACTATGAAAACATATCTGAAGCTCAGGGCAAATCTCTAACAATTAGAATGCTGGCATGTTTCCTGTAATCTTGTTGCACACAGCACAGATTATTATCCAGGGTTATTAGGATGGGTTTTTTTGTCTGATTTTAAAATGTTTGTATTTCCGTAGTATCTGCAGGTCTTTTTGTTGGACCCAGGCCATGTTTTTTTCTGGGTACAATACAAATGCATAACAAAGGATATTACCATAGCTGAAAGGACTTAATACCTAAATTCAGAGATAAGTGGTGGATTCAGTACACAGACTGAAAGGAGAAGGAAAGAGTAAGGCAGCTCAGAATAATAAACAGCAGACATACCAAACTGTACTTGCTATCTTGTTCACCTAAAAAAATTTAGTGAATATCTATGTGTATATCTAATGTATGTTCTACCTATACATGATATGTATCACATCGCTGTTCCTCATCCTTACAAACCCCAGTCCACAGTGAGACAGAAATATTTTCTCCTCTTTAAAAGAAGCAGCCATTTTTATCTTGTTACACCTTTTAACTAGCCAGTAGAAGAACAGGAATGACTAAAGACAGATCCTGTGTGTATATTGCAAATACATGGTTTACTTTAGAAAGGCCTGGTAAAATACTGGTAGCATCCCAGCTATAGCACAATTCTGCAAAGTTTGTATTTGTTGTGTAATGGACAACACAGGCAATGAAGCTCTGAAGTAAACCTGTACAGGTCCCTTTGTCAGTATTTACTTAGTCCTTCAGAGCTCCAAAATATTCTGTGTACAGATACAGAGCTTCTTAGGTCATAGGTGCAATCAATAAGTAGTAACATTTGTCTGTCACAAATGAGGAGGGAGTGTCACAAGTGAGGAGGGAGCACACTCCCTTCCCAAAATGAGTTATTTAAATTGCTTTTCTCCCTCTCTCCCCCTCGATGCCTTACTTGTCAATTAAACAGAAGACTACTGGCCTCTAGTTGTGTTTTTCATTTACACTATTGCTGGATGAACAGATGCTGCTGTTATGCTGTTTCATCGCTTGTGTTTTATTTTACATACCTGTGTTGTATGTGACAGCTTCTACAAACTTTCCCAGATAAATATATCTTTCTTCTTTTTTTCTCTCTCTCTCCCCTCCCCTCCTCTCCTCCACCAGTTGTTAGCCAAAATCTATAAAATGCCCTTGAAACCCATGTTCCTCAGTGGCCGCCTTGTTAACTTGCCCCGAAGAGTGCAGGAACAGTCAGCCAGCAGTGAGGATGGTATTGAGTGCATCCTTTCTGACTTTGATGACGACACTGGTAAGCACTTTGAAAGCAGTAAATGTGGAATTAATCAATTGCTTCTTCCAGATGTCACTATAAATTTTGCCAACTGCTAAAAGCAAAAACAAGGTGAAAAAATTCATAATTTATTGTCTCCTTGTTGTCTACACACAGACACATGTGCACACAGAGCTTGGAAGTTCAGGTCACGTCACCTTCTTTATGTTAAAAGATACAGCTCATATATGAGAAAAAAACAGTC
>VZTL01006125.1:36465-51189 GCA_013400535.1 Scopus umbretta | reverse complement strand
CTGCTCCCTCCCCTCAGCATGCTGTTCAGTTTCTCTTTCTGTATCAGCTCATTCCTGTAATGGTGGCAGGATCCTCAAAAATGTCTGTGTGGATATGCCATTCCACCCTTTTTTCTCTCCATCCACATCAGTCAAAATGGATTGCTTCTTGGCAAGTTACAGAATTCAGGCAGCTGATTTTAGCCCAGGATTCAAGGACAAAGGTCTATATGTTAATATACTGAAGTATAGAGCCATAAAGACCCCTATGTGCATCTCATGCTCTGCATTGAAGGGCAAAGTAGCCTGATTATTCTTTTGTCAGAAATGGTTGATCTTTAAAAGCTTCCAATTCAAGTCTAATATTCTCTTTCAAGAAGTGCTAAAAATGCTAGTGAACAAGCCTTGCCACTTCGGAACCTCAGATCACAGATGGGAAATACAATCTGTTTGTAAGGACTGATGATTTTCTAAAATTGATTTCTTTATGGAAAACTACAATAGGAACAACCAGCTAAGTATTCTGTTTTAGGGCTGCCTGAGTCAACAGTCTTTGATGGATAGATTTCAGCTTCAGTGCTACAGTAGGTTGTCTTATGCCTTTCATCTTATCTCAACACAATCCAGAGTTCTACAAAAAGTGAATTCAGGTAGGTTGTCTATAATTCTGCTTATTTCCATTATCCTAATTCCGGATTCTACAGCACTTGTTAATGGTTTCAATAAGCCCAGATTTCCCACAACAGTGATCAGCCTCCCACCCAAACTTGACTTTTCTGCATTTCACAATGTGGTTTGTCTGCAAACTAAAACGAATCTTTCATCTGTTCACAGTTTCTACGCTGTCTTCGCTATCCCACTTTAATAGGACTTGTATTTATCTACAAAGACTCATTTCACAGCAATCATTAATCCAGCCTCCCAAAGCAAAATTTATTCTAGCATTCCAGGAGAACTAGTCCTGAAACTAACACTGAAAAATGTAGTCTGTCCTTGGATAGTTGCTGTATTATTAAAAAAGTAATAACGTCAAACTTGTTTCTCTGGAATCCGTAAGCATTTAAAAATCACTGACTGTCACGACTGACGCTCAGAGTCCCCCAGACATCCCCCTGTAATACCACAACCACACCTGTATTAGTACAATGGGAGTAAAATGGGACACTGACATTGTAGGTGATGTGATAATAAAATAAGAAATAATAAATAATAAGAATAGGTGCCTCTTGCCTCCGAATGTAATGACCTTGACATTGCTGCATTTCATTGCTTTGGTGTTACTGATTTATTTCAAAATAAATTCTAAAATAAATTCTTGGTTTGGGTGGGGGATTCTTTTGTAGAGAATTAACCAACAGTGTTATGTCAGTTGAACTGCAGCCTAGCATCTTTGAAAATGCATGTAAATGACAGCATCAGGTAGGCGCTGTAGCTTGATAAAGTAATCTGAAAAAAAAAAAAAATACAGTAACAATGCTTCTCAGATTCTTATGAGCAAATCCTGACCCACTGCCTGGAGGATTTCACTCCAATTCATATCCTTCCAATTAACTAACTTCATGTAAAATGATATAAACACTAAGTAGAAATGCAGAAGAGAGGAAGTTCACAGTACAGCATTGATGAAAAATTGTCCAAGATGAGTCGGATATGAAACAGATTGTGAACAAGAAGGGAGCCATAGTACTGCACCAGCATGCAGAATTGGTGCAATAGCCATTACTCCCATTAGTAGCGACCAGACTCATCAACGTGCATGGACGAGGTTCATTTCTGGATGGTTTCCTGGGTAAACTGAAGTTTGCATTTTTTTCAGGTATCTTACTTTTATGTTGGCTGCCCTCCACTTGTTCAGAGGTTAAGTTTTAATCATTTATTTACTTCTGGATAACTAGTTGAAAAAAATGCTAATATAGTGGTATTTTTAGCCTCATATATATCACTTATTAGATTTATAAAATGTTTCTTTTGCTGCATAAATGCATTAAAATAATTGAAATGTTTGTCTTTTAGAATTATGTATGGATTTATATAGCTTATAACTTCTGAGGGAAAAAAACAGCTATTTTTTAAAAATAAAATATCCAATTTTCCATAATATTATCAATTCTCATTATCACCCCTGGGAAAGCCAGCATGATGTAGGTATCCTTTATCCAGTCTTGGGGCAGTAAGATGGAGAAGGTGATCTTCTGTGGTTTGTTCAGCCTTATTTTCCTATAACTCTCTGAACTGTTTACATTCATGATTGAAGTACAGTATTATTAACTCAAACTTCATTCTTGTACTGAGATTTCTGACATACCAAAAAGTTCAGGAAAGTAAAAGCATAACCAAAAGGTTTCTTTTACCTTTAGAATTAGTTTGAAACTAGCCTAAAATTCTTCCCCAAAGCTAGCTTTTTCATATTTTCTTTAAAAATTAATATCCTTAGAAAATTCAGTAACATGCTGAAATTATTGGGAAAGGGTTTTTTGTGAATAGAGTTCAGAATACCAAAAGAATAGATGAAAAATTGTTGTACAAATAATGATAATTCTTAAAGCGTAGAATAATGAAAAATCATTTACATCTTTGTGTACTGCTGAAGTATTTAATGAAGGTAATTTATACAGATCATTTGTTCTTTGTCTTTTAGACCTGTAGATGTAGTCTGTGAAAAACAATTTTACTACCTACAAAATACCTGGGTAAGACACTGTATTAACAGCCCAAAGAAGACTAGGCATTTTGGACATTCTGTCATACGAAACTGAAGTGCTATATTTTAATATATATCACTTAATATAAAATGAGGCTGTTCTGCTATTAATGTTCCTACCATCTTTTTCTTTTGTTACAGTACAGACGCAGTACTTATGAACTTAAAGGGAACCAAAATAGCTTGACTGAATCGATGCAGAAAACTATTGAAATATTTTTTCTTTTCTCAGATTACTCTCTGAAATATCTGCAAAAGCATTATCTGTACCTGATCCCAACAGGTTAATAGGCATTTGTGAACTGCAGTTCAGAGTTCCACCCATTGTGCTGTTAAATGAACAGTGTAAAGAAACTGGGAACTGTAATTTTTCTGTTACTTACATTTTTAGTTACTAGTTCCGGGTAATGCAATACTTGGCTACAAATCTTTAGAAACTAGTGTTATTTTTAAGTTGATTTTTAATAACATAAGGAAGTTTATTAGAAAGACAGACTTTTTGCTTATGTTTTTAAGTCATGGAGAAGAGTGGCAGGTTGAAATCTTTCTATCTAAACAACTGACACTATATTATGTCAATATAAATAAAAATAAGAGGTTTAATGATTGTTGATTTTTTGTTTCATTAGGAAATTTCTGTGGAACCCAACAGACGAGGACCAGGTAAGAGTTATAGGTTTCATTCTAGTTGGGCTGCATATGAAGAAGAGAAACAGCGTGTGACATCCAATATCTGAATAAAACTTCTCCTTTTTTAGATAGCCTATTATGATTGGGATACATATCGTTGCCTAATGGAACTTCATTATGGCGAGTATTTCCAACCTGTTATTTCCTTGTAAGTAAACTGCTGATAAGTTGTGAGGCACGAGGAAGACTTCTTCTACCAAGGTCATTTAGAGATGTGAAGCTACAGAAAGCATCCAAGTCCAATGGCAAGAGTAATGTTATCAAATCTTTATGTTCCTTTTTGCATAGTACAGAATGCTTCGGTTTCAGTGGGCATTGCTGCGCGACATCAGTGCTGTACTTGCAAGGTGCCTTAAGACGCCCTAGAGTAAAACGACTTGTCAGTGGGCTGCCTACCTGTCTTGCCCTCTGCAGTGGCAGCAGCTCTGCATGCTCACTGATCCATGCACAGTTCTGAATACAAAGGCTGTTTGTGTGCTTGTGCTGTTTATTGAGATGTCACATTCCACATGTTTTACAGATATGATGGCAATTCATACATTAGAAATGTTGAAGCTTCTTTTATATTATCGGAGATAGAGTTCTTGTTTATAATTCAAATTAGTACATTGCTTCCTTTTTCAGTAGGATGACAAAGGATATTTAAGCCAACTCCTCATCTACATAGAGTGTTATGGGAACTTTGGTAGCCTTCTCTGACAGCTCAGTTTGTGAAAGAACTCTGACACTCTTCTATGTGTACGTATACAGCTATGCTGGAGGTTTGCACGTGATCCTACTTATTCATTTGCAACCCTGACAAACACTATTATCTCTTAAAGATAAATAAATCAAATGTACTGAAGCATGATGCCGCCTTTTCATGTACCATGCTTTCAAATGATACACATTTAAAATTCACATATTTAATCTGTTTGGTTTTAATTTGTACTTTTAACAGGCAGGTTGTCTGGATAAAGCATAGTCTTGGCCCATGCTGCTTAAACAAAGTAAAAACTCTACATTGGAGAAAATATGGGGACCACAGATGTGGAAATGTATGTTTAGAAATAGCTGGTGATAGCATGAATAAAATGTATTGTTATCTTTCTTCATATTCTTGGATTATTGATATCCTTACAGGAGCGGGGCATGGTGAAGCATTGACAGGGTGGATAAAGCTTGTATGACAACGCTGCATTGGTCTAACCATAGAATGATCTAAAAGGATAATTTTGTAATGAAAATACATTATCAGCATTGCAAGAAAGGCAAACGTATCACTTAGTACTCAGTACAGCATTCTTTGTGGTCAACAATAGGAATAACTGAAACTCTTGTAATACAAAAGAGTGGAACACAAAGAGTGCTAGACAGGAAGCCAGAGGGGTTGTAGAACTAAACAAAATTCCTCAGATGCAAACACAGATCAGTAAGCTGTCAGAAGAAGAGTGGATCAAGCCAGTAGAAGTAGAATAAGCAACAAAAATTGTGTTCATCCTTCCTAAAAAAGAAAGGCAAAGAATGACTTCTTGTGCATAAGGCTGGAATGTCTGGCCTGAAATTTCTGCAAAATCTTGTCTTCGCTGTTCAGAGAGACAGAAATTTGTCTGAAAGCCTTTTCACATCAAAGCCAGAGACAGTTTTGTTACCAATGCCAGTTTGAAAAGGATTCCATTTGGATATCCTATTTATCAGTAGTTTCCTTGGCATTTAGGCCAACTTCATAGCATTTATTTCCCATCCAGACAAAATCATTTCACAGAACCCCAAATTTGGGCTTTTGCTCAAAGGGGAAATAATGTCATTACAATTCAGTAAGCATTTTTAGTAGTCTAACTGTGGTCTTGAAACTAGAAATGCAGCTATAGTTAAATTTAGGGTGAAATCTATTTCATCATTACAGTTACATCCGTCTGTTTAAAATACTTCTATCATTAGAATATACTTTAATAAAAATGATGCTGCTTTTATGCATCAATTCATATTTAATAGCCTCACCTTTTTGTACCCTTCTCATTGCTAGAATCTAATCTTAATCAGAAATATAATTCCGGATAAATTTAAATATCTTTGTAAAATAGTTTCAAATCATAAAGCCACAGATCAGCCCAGGTTGGAAGAACCTCGAAACATCACGTGGTCCAACCTTTTGTGGGAAAGACAGCCTAGATGAGATTATCTAGTACTGTGTCCAGTTGCATCTTGAAAACCTCCAGCAATGGGGACTCTACCATGTCCCTGGGGAAGTTGTTCCAGTGAATGATTGTTCTCACTGTAAAATGATTCTTTCTCACATCAAGATGAAACCTCTCCCAGTGCAACTTGTAGCCATTGCCCGTTGTCTTGTCCATGTGGCTCCTTGTGAAGAGAGCTCTTTTTGCTCAGTATTGCTCTTTTTGTCTTATGTATCAATAATATCATTGATAATTATGCTCTAGGGGAGGCTTGGCTTTCAAGTCAGCATCAGACTCATTCCCGAGCATATGGTTAGAAGAGCTGATGTACACATTTCCCCCAGTTTCCTGCCTTCAGCAGTCTAACTTTCCCTCAGCAACTTTGGCTTCAGGATCTTCTGAGACTTTCAGTCCAGAATACCAACTTGCAGTATGTTTTTCTGCTTAAATCCTTTCAATCAAACTGTTTGATGTGGATGCTAGTGGGATTAATATAACCTTGCTCTTACCAGCGAGGAACATTCTTGTAAACAGGAGAAAGGAATCCAGAAGATCTATTGAGACAGGCAAGTTGAAAAGGCTTTCAGCTTCATGAAGATCATATTCTCCATTATGAGCTCTCTTCCAAGCAGTGATTCTTTACTATCTATTCAAATTGAAGAGTTTTGGTCTCTCTCTGTTAGCTCTGCTAGAGCTCTCATAGCTCTGACAGCTCATTTCATGCCATTTTTTAGCCTTGCACAATTAGGTTAAAGATTATTCTGTGTGGAGATTAATCTGCTTTTCCCACCCTCTTGATGGTAGACTTTAGAAGCAGCAAAGCAGACACAACTCTCCTGCCAGCAAACTGTTCTAGTATTGGAACCTTAATTTAATTTCTGCATCTTTTAATAAGAAAACACTTTGAGTATGGGACTACAAACCTCATCTAAACCTGTCCACTAAGGTAACCTCTTCCATCACCATTACCTTGGCCCATTAGTGTACATGAGAGCCAGTTGCTCATGGCTGACCTTTTTTCTAGTTTTCTGTGAAGATAACATGACTTTTAGAACACAGGTAAAACTCTTACCCAAGCCTTTTTTTTTACTTTTCTTTAGCCAAGGAAATGCTTGCATGCATCTTTTTTCCCTAAAATTTATTCTTCTGCAGAAGCAACCCTTCACATCTTTTATGTTAGAGTACCCTTTCTACCTGTATTAACAGGACGATTTTCTGACTAACAGACCTTACATACACATACCAATGGTATGAATGTAGACATGTACATATAGACAATACATCTTGAGAAACACACAGGAAGTAACCTCTTATTATTTTTTGCTGTTGAATTGATTAGATTCCCATTGGAAGCCATGCCAGGAACCCACAAGTGTTACGTGGTTGAAAGAATGTAAAGGGAATGTATGAACCATGACATCTGGGGTTTTTACCTTCAAGCAGCCAAGCTAGATGGGAAAAACCAGAGTATGTTCTGTAATACCCACAGAAGTAATGCTTTGTCCTGTCCCGGAGTTTCTAGTTCAGGACTTTAGCCATAATTATCATCTTCATGGCCCTTTCAGACTGAGGAAAGTATTTTCTGAAGATTTTCAGATATAAATTCTGAGGCATCTTCCAAGTTCTTGATCTATTTTATATTATGTCTCTTCTGTCTAGTATTAGCCTTGAGATCTGTATAATAGAAACTGAATATGATAAACTGAATACAGACTGACTTAACAACTGTAAGATCAGAAAGTTCTCTAAGATGATGCCTTTAGGAGAAATACAGTTACTGTAAGGACTGATATATGTTTGGTAAATTATTGGCTGTTTCTTAATAGCTCTGTCAAGGAACTGAATTATATAATTTATGTAAATATGCACATTTAATTTATGCTCAACTGAACATTTTTGTAGAAAGAATCTATTAGCAATTTTCAGCCACTACTTGCACATAAAAAAACACCACACCGAATCTGTATTTAATTGCTTTTCAAAGCTAGCTCAAAAATAAGTAACTCTTTCATTGTTACTGTTCAGAATTACAGATCCTGTTTTGTGTTTCATCAGAAAAGTACAAATGAAGGAATGCATCAGCAGTATCAGATCTTAAACAGCACTTTGAGCAATTGCATTGTTTGGGCTACTAGTCATAGTGCCATTTATGTGTCCAAAGTGAGGATATCAGGTCAAAACTACAGGTTATTGTCTTTTTTTAATGCGATAAAATGTACTGATGTGGGGTGAAAATGGATGAAATGCCTGCCATTGATATTTTCAAAATACTTCTGCTCAGGATTTCCTTTGGCTTTGTGTGCTACAAGTATTTTTACTTCTGCCTAGCTCTAACGTAGGAATGAGGGTGTAATTTCTCAGAATCCTTGACTTTTCCATTTTTCAGACTAATCCACAGCATATATACTGAGTACGTAATCTGAAAACAATGAGACATTTACAAAAAATGAACCATACTATTTGTAAATAAACACAGGTTATCTGAAAATCTTTGAAAATGTCCTATCTTACATTTTACAAGAACTTAAGAGAGCATTGCTTCAAGACTATTTGTCTTCCCTTTACTTCAGTTAACAATTTCATATTTCAATGTTTTATCCACTCCAATTTTTTCAAAATAAATTGATCTGTATAATATTCAGTGTACTACCCCACATTCCATATATTTTGGGAACATAGATAAATTCCAGGAAGAAGTCAATAAAATAAACTGGCATGTTCACATTTCCTGGTGGCTTACTTCTACTAGCCAACCTTACACTTGAAACCAACCAGTGTAAGGTTTCACAACCTGAAAAAAGGTCTTGGCACAGGAGAGAGATCTGGTTTTTCTTCTCCCCTTCTTTCAAATTTGCTTGCTTGAACCACCAGCACAGAGGTCAGATGGAAACCAGTGAGGACAGGTTAATGCACTGCAGTTTCTGCAATGTTCTCTGCTTATACTAAGCCTACAGTAAAGAGAACAGTTTTCAAACTTTTTCTAACCTCTCAAAGCTGGAAAAGTTCCCTTGTATCCTGATCTTTGCAGAGACACAGTACCTCCTGTTTAAACCTCCACAAGCCCTGCTGATACCGCTGGGATGATTCCCGTAGCAAGTGCTTTTTCCAAGGCAGAGGACACATAAAAATGTGCATTTACACATGAAGTAATGAATTTGAAATAATTAATTTCAAAATGAATGAAATAAGCATTCATTTTGCCTGAATGCTCACAAAAGTTGACTACTGCAGAAAAAATAATTGTAACTGCAAATACATTAAAGGTTGACTTTGTACTTCATTTGAGTGTTCTTTATAACTTTAGAAGGTTTTGAATAATGTTAATAATTTAATAATTCTAATCTGCTTATCAAAGACTTAAATTTTTCATTAAATATGTAAGGATGGGTGATTCTGGCCACTGAACAGTTTCATAAGATTCTCTGGTTTTGCTCTCAGCTGTGAAAATAACCTAACAGGGCTTTTTTATGTGTTTCAGTGTTTGTGAGGTGAAAGCGTTCTTTGCAGTCCGTATGCACGATGTAATTGAATAGAAACAGCTAGTAGATGTTAGTAGAAATACCAGGCCCAGTCAGCATGGGTTCATGAAAGGCAGGTCTTGCTTGACCAACCTGATCTCCTTCTATGGCAAGGTGACCTGCCTAGTGGATGAGGGAAAGGCTTTGGATGTTATCTATCTGGACTTTAGTAAGGCATTTGACAGTGTCTCCCATAGCATTCTCCTGGAAAAGATGGCAGCTCATGGTGTGGACAGGTGCACCCTTCACTGGGTTAAAAACTGGCTGGATGGCCGTGTCCAGAGAGTGGTGGTGAATGGAGTTCCATCCAGTTGGTGGCCAGTCACAGGCGGTGTTCCCCAGGGGTCAGTACTGGGGCCAGCCTTGTTTAATGTCTTTATCAGTGCTCTGGATGTGGAGATTGAGTGCACCCTCAGTAAGTTTGCAGGTGACACCAAATTGGGCAGGAGTGTTGATCTGCTGGAAGGCAGGAAGGCTCTGCAGAGGGATCTGGACAGGCTGGATCGATGGGCTGACGCCAACTGTACGAGGATCAACAGGGCCCAGTGCTGGGTTCTGCACTTTGGTCACCACAACCCCATGCAACTCTACAGGCTTGGGGAAGAGCGGCTGGAGAGCTGCCTGGCAGAAAAGGACCTGGGGATGATGGTTGACGGCCAGCTGAACATGAGGGAGCAGCGTGCCCAGGTGGCCAAGAAGGCCAACAGCATCCTGGCTGGCATCGGGAATAGTGTGGCCAGCAGGAGTAGGGAAGTGATCGTGCCCCTGTACTCAGCACTGGTGAGGCCGCACCTCGAATACTGTGTTCAGTTTTGGGCCCCTCACTACAAGAAACACATTGAGATGCTGGAGCGCGTCCAGAGAAGAGCAACAAAGCTGGTGAAGGGTCTGGAAAACAAGCCTTATGAGGAGCAGCTGAGGGAACTGGGGTTGTTTAGTCTGGAGAAGAGGAGGCTGAGGGGAGACCTTACTGCTTTCTGCAACTTCCTGAAAGGAGGGTGGAGTGAGGAGGGTGTTGGTCTGTTCTCCTGAGTAACTAGCGATAGGACGAGAGGAAATGGCTTCAAGTTGTGCCCGGGGAGGTTTAGATTAGATATCAGGAAAAACTTCTTTACTGAAGAGTGGTGAGGCATTGGAACCGGCTGCCCAGGGAGGTGGTGGAGTCACCATCCCTGGAGGTGTTCAAAAAACATGTGGATGTGACACTCCAGGACATGGTTTAGTAGTCATGGTGTTTTGGGTTGATGGTTGGACTAGATGAACTCAGAGGTCTTTTCCAACCTTAACAATTCTATGATTCTATGATTATTATTTAAAATATCAAATTATTCTTGCAGTCTTATTCTGTTGTATTATTATTTAATATTTGTCTGAAATAAATGTGGTATTACAAAAGCATAAAGCCAAGATGCCATATTCTTGTTCTGTGCGAAGATTCACAGATAAAGGCAGAAGAATTTATCCACTCATTTTTAATGATGCAGTTTCTCCAGAATCTCTATTTGAAAGTGAGCAGGAAGTCTGCCAGCCTGTCAAACCTCACTTGCTGTGATGCAAGCGTTCTTACAAGATCCAGAAATCCAGACACATCCCTTGCAACTGCTTAGACTCGTTTCTAGCTATTAATATTAGTATTGCAGAAATCATGTTTCCGCAGCTTCCCGGTAAAAATACAGGATTTGTGTGGATGGGAATGAAAAAAAAAAGTTAACATTATCCCATTAGCACTTCTCCAACATACCCAGAAACTTCAGAGAATTGCTTTAGCCAGGCTTACAACTTACTTGACGAGGTGAAAAGTGTTCAGAGATAGTACTCACGTCCCAACCTGCGGGCCTCAGCCTGGTAAACCAGTGGATACTACCTGCTTCTCATTCCAGCTTCTGTGGTATTTTATTTTCTGTGTTCTGTAGAAAAGATACCTAGAGCTGAAAAGCTTTTTAAACCAAATTAACTTCTAAGGACCCCTGTACAGTCACCTCTTATTAGGAAAAGGCTTTATTCTTGTTCCCTAATCAAAGGAATTGCCATTGACTGAAAAAGTCAATTGCCATTGACTGAAAAAGCAAATAATTTAGGTATTCCTCTTGGATTCTGAATCATTATGACCATATAGATTAAAAGAATTCCCTAATAATTAACCAAATAAATATTGTCATGAGTTAATATACCGAGTGAATATACTGCTGGTATGAAACCTGAGATATTCTTGACTAATTAAGGCAGGAATCTAAGAAGTAACTGTATTTTAATCCTATTTCATTTGCATTTCAGGTCAGATACACCTAGAATTACGCTCTGTTCAGTCATCATGCTCTGCATCTTTTTGGTCATCCTCATCACCAGCTACAAAGATACTACTACTAACATACAAACATCACTAAGCTTTCCAGAGAACTAGAGCAAGACTTAAAGACCAATATCTTACTATCTGTCATGCTAACACCAACCCATAAAACAAATTGTCAAAATACGGTGTCATTTTAGGCAGCTGCACTTTCTGTATCTCTATAATATCATTCAATGTATTTAGTTTCAAATATAAAGGACATGCTACTGAATACAGCTTTAACCGATTTGCGAGTATAGGTCAGTGGTGGCCAATAGCTTTTAAAGACACCCTTCAAGCCAAACTAAGTTAAGCTACAGTTGTGAACCTCCTCCTTGGGTTAGCCTCACCTTTTTATGGCTTTCGCTGACTTACCTAAGCTATCAGCAGATCTTTTCAGCGTGGAATCTGATAGAAAAATGCGTGCAAAGTTATCCAAGGGGCTATAGCCAATTCAGTTCCCGTAATGAGTGGCACAGCCCATAAAGGAAATATTATATGTTCCTGAAGACATTTTTTTGATACTGTATGTTTTACTTATTCTTTAACAAATGTTAATTCTATCTTAAAGTACATATTTGGATTATATATCCTCTCAAGCTTATTCTCTCCTTCAGTATATAAATAAGGCTTAGAATACTTGTTATAACAGCTAAGTGTCGTATTTCAATCTACTTTTTCTTTCCAGCTGAAGACATTTTTGCACTTCTAGCCCAAATTTTCTTCTTGGCAAGTTAAGATACCTTGTAAAACTTATACTGTTAATGGCAATTGTTCTGTTTGTCCTCAAATAAGTTTAATAAAGCTCCACAGGTAAATAAATGGTTGACCTTCTCATAATGACTTTTTTTGATATTCACAAGTTTATGAAAATTTTCATAAAGATTATAAAAGCTGTAGAAATCTGGCACAAAGAATGCATGAGCATTTTAATCATTTGCTACTGATTCATTTTGCATGATTCATATCCCATCTATTTCAGTACAGTTTGTACCAAGACAGAAATCAGAAAAAATCAGAAATCAACTTTGAAATTTCACCTCCAGTGAAAACAGTCTGTTCCTACCGAGCATTAACGTTGGTCTTCCCTTAAAAGAGGATGGTCCCGTGGGCTGAAGCAGAGGTGAGAGCCCTCCGGTTCCTTCTGGAGCATTTGCACATGTGTGATGCACCTTAGCTGCGTGTACGCCAAATGCATGAGACACACAGGAGGTGTGTAGCGACATCTGTGCGGGCTGCTCTGCATCATCTAAGCTGCCTTAGTCTTCTCTCAGTTCTCTCTGAGGGCTGAAAATTGGTGCTCCTCTAATCTTGACTTTTTCTACGCCTTTGAAAGCTAAACAGACAATGGCATTTTCTGTAAAGACAAGGAACCAGACTGCTCTTCAAGAGTATTTCTCCCATAGAAGGAGAGGAAAATGTCATGGTATAAAGTAAATGTAGTACAGACTGGTAGACAATGATTTTGGTTTGTGTTCATCCCCAAGGAGATTTTCTGTGTTCCTATTAAGGGCTCAAGCAGCTTGGCTTTCAGTTTTACAAGGTAGCAGTCCCTGGGTTCACACATTATACTTCTTTTGTGGTCAGAGCCCACTGCTGATCACTGCCCCTTTACCAAATTGCCAAAGTGATCTTAGTATCTTGAAGTATCCCTGTACCATACTTTCTCACTCGGAACTACTCAGAAAATTGTGAACTGCTATAAAACATACCACGTAAGGCGTAACTTTCTGCAGTATTCAAGCATGCTTAACGCTGCTTCTGACACCTAGCTAATCACAGTCTTTTTGCTCAAAAGAAGGATTTTCCTGTCTTTTGTAGATACCTGCATGAAAAGATAAATTGTGTCAGTGAGGAAGTCAGAGTGGTAGCATTGTGTTACTACTATATGTAGTAAGTCTAATATCTAAATGCCAGAATTCAATTTTTAAAGTCAAATAAATGACACTGTGGGGATTTACTCTTCAGCTTTATTAATATAATATGAATTTTCTCTCTCTCTCTCCTGTCACTACAGGCTAGAAGTTATGTTTTCCTCTCCTTTTTCTTCACAGTGCATCTGGTAGACAGACAGCGAACAGGAGAGAATGAAGACTAAGTGATTCACTAGAAGTCATGCCACCACTCTGTATTTCTCTTCCAGTTAATGCATACTGTTAGTTGGAAATGGAGTCCATGCATTTTCAGATAAGGTTTTTGACCCCTGCAGTTTTTAATATACGATACTTTCCTCAGTATTCCCTGATATAGAAGCAACTTTTCCCCACAAAACTGTTTGGTTTAATAACTACCAGCTTGTTTCCTAGCTGCCACCCAAAGCAGCAGATGAAAAACATGACCCAAAAGAGTTACAGACATCTGTCCACAGGTTTACTGTTCCACTGGCAAAATCAGGCATTACTACAAGCAGTCCTCGCATGGCTAAGATGAACCACAGGTTCATCCACCAGTCTCTCAGGTGTTTGAATTTCATATTCTCATAACCGATAGCCAAACCTCTGGTAGGTTTTTGCCACAATACTAGTTTCTTTTAACCAAGGATCACTCCCTAAAGTAGGAAATCAATTTTTTTTAACTGTCTGCATCAGCCGTGCTGGAGGGATGGAGCTGTTCTGCACACAAAACGGAGCCCAGGGTGCGGAGCCCAGCAGCCAAGAGGGTTTTTAGCTGCGAAAGAGGAGCTAAACATTGAACATCTAAACATCTGCAGCCAGAAATGATCGGGGAGGCCACAGGCCCCCTGGGGCGGCAACAGCCTCCTTCCTGCAGCACCTCCGTCGCAAGGGCGCACCCACAGCCTGTTGTCATCCGCACCTTTTTTGAAGTGCTAAAAGGGGCAGCAGTCATCCTTACAAAATTGAACCTGCTGGAAGAGAGAAAGCGCCTTTTCTCCGCTCGATGCTCTTACCACCTGGGCTTTTGTTTTGCCATTGCCTGTCAAGGTTATATACAAGGCTGCCTTACCACCGGCTTACATGGCAAGGTTACTATCGGAGGTGTTCGCAGCCCGAGAGGCGGCCACGCAGTCACCGGCACGCACACGCGCCTTCTCTGCAGGGCCAAACGGTTCCACCGTCACTCCGGTAAAGCTAGCTCCAATGCCCACTCTCCACTGAACATAAAATGGCGGTGCTGGGGGACGCTCCCCACACGGCCCGAACACAGGCCTTCCTGCCACTGGACATTAAGATCCAGACCGTGCCCGTGTGTTATGTCCGACATAAAACCGGGAAACCCAGCAGGTACGACCGCTCGGCGCTGTTCGCTCCGGCGAAGCTCCCGCTCTGCCCGGCCCCCGCCCGGGCCCGGGCCCGGGCCCCGTGAGGCGTGCTCAGTGCCCGCCCGACGGAG
>VZTL01006125.1:274-35632 GCA_013400535.1 Scopus umbretta | reverse complement strand
GACCAGAATTTTTAAATAGTTTTGGTGTGGCTGCAACTTGGTGGGAATAAGGGAGTTGCTCCAAGCTCAGTTTGCAGTGCTGTGAGCTCACCTTCCCTCCCTTCTGGGTAATCTTTCTGTGACACCTACAGCAACTGTTGCATTGTCTTACTTTCAGCTGGAAGCTGCTCAAATGCCATGGTAACAAACGAGGTGTAAGTACCTGCATAGAACAGGAGGTGCGGATAAGTAATATTAAGAAAATATTATCCCTTAATGCGTTTCAATCGCTGGAAATTAGAACAAGTAGCACGAGTTCTCTGACCGTGTTTTGAGCCTACTGACAGGGGGACAGTAAGATTGACGACTAGCCTCAGGTCACGTTGTTTGCGTTACTTAGCTTATTTTGGGTAAGCTTTCCTACCACCACCATTTTAAAGTGGACTTTTGGCGTTTTCAAAGGGCAAAGGTGCATAGCGTAGAGTCAAGTGACTGCTGGCAGAGAGAAGATGCAGCTTCTTTGCTTGGGAATACTCGGGCTCAAAAGCTAGAATATTTAATAGCAATCAATAAGCAGCTATCTGGCTTGAAATTAAAATGATATATGAGATTATATGAACTAGCCTGATTCTTGTCATTATTTTCTTTCACTCTAATACTTATCATAGAAATCAATGTCGCTGTCAGAGGATTTTTTTTCTCCCCCCCCCATGTCTGAGTTCTGTCTCCAGCAAATACAACCTGTTACTTCTACTTTGTTTTTCCTTCACTGTAGAGAATGAGGGAAGACTGGAGACAGGAGCAGTCTATCCACTGTGATCTTTCTGGGGGCGGGGGGGGGGGGGAAGGTCTTTGCTCACCTGGGGAGCTCATATGTGATGCTGATATCACAAAAAGTCAGCGTGCCTTATTTGGACTAGACTTAGGGAGGCAAGGCCACTCTGTCGCGTGCATATATATGGCTTGTCTGGACTACAGTTAAAAAATATACCTTGGAGAAGCTCTTTTAGCATGAGAAGAGATGGTCTTACACATACTAACTATAAATATTGGTACAGAGAAAGAAGTAGGACTTTGGTTTCTGGACTCTTACATAAGATAGTATCTTTGAAGTCAAGGCTTGATGCAGCTCTGACTCCCTAAGATGGAAGACCCATTAGCAAGTCTCATGAAGACTTGCTAAGCTGTGCAAAGTGTCGCCTGGGCCCAGTTCACAGGCAGGCTGTGAAAACTTCACGGAATGGACTGTCTCCTGTGTAAGTGCCTGCCTGGAAAGTAATGCCATGGCCTCTGAGAAACTCCATTCTCGCTGTGATGGTAGCATTGGTGGGGTGTGACTTCAGCATGCCTTTTCTTTTTCTCGTGTCGTAGTCAACTCTTTCATTCGCATGGTTCTCCCTCATCTCTTACTCCTTAGATTTCTTTGCTGCAACCCACGTCCTCCTTTCTTTTTCCTCCAGAGTTGAATTGCTGTGATGAGTTTTACTCCAGCCATCCTAGGAAGGCTGACCGTTTACAGGAGGGAAGGGGAAAAAAAGCGACAGGAAGGTTGTGTTCATAAAACCCAGTGTCATACTTTTCCTTAGGACGTGTTGGGGACTGATGGTTGTCCTGTTGTAATTAGCGGGGCTCTGCCTACATCAAGAAGTAGCATAGTCTCTAAAGCCACCATCTGTGAAAGGAACTTATTTTCCAAAAGAAGCAAGCAAACACATTTACTTGCAGATGTTTGATCACGTGTAGAGGTGGCTCTTTGTGCATTGGCCTGCAGTTGTGGTATTTGTTGAAGCTGTACATCACCACAAAGTATACGTAGTGTAAGCTGAGACTGCTAAGCAGAATATTTCTATGTCCTACTTAGCCGTGTTTGCTGTTTTATAACAATGTCTACATTATTTGACCATTGAAGAAACAGATTTCCTTTAACCTGGAAAGAAAAACTGAGGTTCCCACAGTGCCTGAAAGACACCGTCAGTATACATCCTATGTCAAACTCTTTTGCTAAACCATGTCTCAGTCCATTTTAAACTTGTTTGAAGGAGGAGCGTGAACTAAATTCTCACTGTCATGTTGCGTAGCAGTTACGTTACTGCATGTAGACAACCTGCTGAAGCCAATGATACTGCGTAGTTTGGGGGCACTGAGCAGGGGGGAGAAGGGAAGAGTCTTATCGCAATAGCTATTCTGAAGTTCTGTTTATTCATCAAATCCTGCCAACTGTGTGTTGAGGCACTAGCAGGTTTACTGTTTGCTTCTGACCTTTTGTCTCACTTGGAGGTGGGTTTGGGTTTTTTTGCAGTTTAGGTTTGGGATTGGGGTTTTTTGTTTCTTTCTTGGAGCAAGAGACCACTGTTAGTCACCTGGTTGACAGAATCAATGCTACTACAATTGCAACAGTCGCATGAACAGCTGTATTTTAACCCAAGTGCTAACTGTAGCTTCATTTCCCAGACAGCTGCTTGGGTGCGCAGGGGAATACTGGGTGACCTTGCTACTGTTGAAACTCCTTACAGGACCGAGTCGGTTGGTTTTGGAGCACATACCCTTCCGTTGTCCTTAGCGCTTGAAACAGCAAAAACCTTTGGTACAACCAAAGGGTGAGGAGGGGGGGCATGCGTAGTACAAGAAAACAGATTTTCAAGTGCTGGTAACTTCATGGAGGAAGAGAAGCTTAAGGGCATGTTTACGTGCTGCGGTTCATGCCTTTGAAAATCTTTTATGATCATTAAAAGGGTAGGGTGAAGACTTTGATACATTGCGTTTTGAGAACCAGAGTGCTTTCTAGTTTCATTTTAACTAACTGCTATTTTTAGGAGTCTAGCTTTTTTGTGTCCAAAACAGCATCTTGTTTTTTCCCTTGTCAAATAAGTCTATAAGGATCTAAAGTATTAACATAAATGAAAGCTCTGAAGAAAGTAATGAAGATATTTTTGAAGCACTGGGATTAGTGTTTTTCTTTCATTTCAGTGACATGACTTTATTGTGCACATAGAAAAATACTTCTCTGATATTTTCCTTCTGATAGTTGCATTAAACATGAATTCCTGTTTTACAAGACTGACTTAATGTAAAATACTGAGGTTTTGGGATTGTGCTGCTTCTACATGTTCTACTATGGCAAAATTCATATCAGACTAAATGAAGGGAATCCAGTTTATGTCATGGAAGGAAGGATGTAGCTTTTGGGATCAGCTTGGGATTCCATAACTCAACGGCATGTTACTGAACCAGTGAGCTTTTATATATATGTATATATGTCATTTAATTTACGGTCATTATTTTGTAAGTCATATATAATCATTTGAGCTGTAGCCAAATTCAGTGTACTTTAAGTTGCATTTGTCCTGCATTTCTGTCTTCAGTGAGATAAGGCATTTTGTTCAATGAGGAAATGTGACCAACCTTCTAATAGCTGATCCAGATTAAGTAATAATCAGGTATAATTACTGTTCCTAGGGGGAAAGTAATTCTGCCTTATTGAAATTCTTTTATCTTCAATTAACCTACTCTGTTCTTACTGGAAATATTAAGTGAAGTGCCAGCTTGCTTTAGGCGCTTCTTCCAAAGCTGCTAACGTTTGTTTGATTTGCCACCACTGCTCAGCTTCTGTAGCCTAGTGAGCCCCGTGTATTTAGGTGGCACCAGTAAGAGGGAGTGCGTACTTGAATAGCACTGGCCTTGCTGAACACCTTGTTGGAGCAGCTTTCCATCCTGTTCGTCTGCTTCTGTACGGATGGATGAGGAGGGTTGGTGACCTGCTTTTCTGTCCTCTCCCTATACCTTGCTTTAGGTTTCACAGGGTTGTGGGAGGAGCGTGGATCATTTTTCTATTTTTCTGCCTAGTGACAAACTAGGCTTTATTACTCCCACTGCTTATGGGATATTTTGTGTTACTTTTGTTCCATTTTCAGAAAGCAGCGATAACCTTGCTTGGCGTTAACAGATGCGATGTCTATGTGATGTGTAGGTTATCTGAAATTCAGAGGCTGGACCCAGAGTTTTCTGGCAGAATGGGTGTCCAGGAGAGGAAAGACTAGAGCACCAGGGACCCTGTCTAGCTCCCTTCTAGACAAGGTTCATTTGGGGATACAGCTTCTCATTAGGCAAATGTGCTCTCTTCCTGCACTGACAAACTGTACATTGAATGTGCCTACGATTTTGACTATAAATATAAACCTAAAACTATTTTGAAATGGTCAGCTGGTAAAGTGTGGGATAGGACTGGCTTCAGAACTGAAACAGGTTTGTATTTCAGTAGCTCTCCCATTTTCCTGGGGGCTCTGATTTCACTTGAAGGAGCAGAATCAATAAATTATTTTTTTTTTTTTTAAAAATGCTCACAAACCCCTTAAGCTAGTTGGGTAGTCTTGAACATTGTTCTCCTTCCTTCCTGTCTTCTTGTTTTCTCCCAGTTCCATGTCTTTATATACAGTCTAAGTGACTAAATCTAACCCAATATATTTCTGGACGTAGCTTGATCTGGAAAGTCTGGTTAGATACATACGGACTAGCTCTGCTCTTTTCTGGGGAGAGGAAGGAAAGGACTTTAAATAGGCCTTTAAACAGACTAAGGTGTTGATTTAGTATAATCGTCCATACCCTCATAGCTAACATTGCAATGAATTAACAAAGCCAGAAATTAAAGCAAAGTGTAAAGTTTAGTCTTAAGCAAAATTTATCCACAGATCTCAATGATCCTTATCTTTAAATAAATATAAGGAGCAAAATGTGTCCTCTCATAATACATGTTGACAGTTTCCCACAACTGGCTTGTCTAAAGAAGAGAGCACCAAATCCTCAGCATCTTGTTAGATAGTCATTTGTGTCCTCTGTCTGCTAGCACAATTCTGAATTTTCAGCTGGAAAAGTGATGTGCTGATGGTTGGCAACTGCTAGCAACTGAATTTGAGGGCCCGTTTATTTTAGGTTTGATGATACTTACTAAGGATGACTGTAAAAGCCAAATAGGTATATAACTAGCGCCTGGAAATTTGTAACTTTTGTCCTGACTTGCTCTTTTTGCCATTTAACTTGTTTTGATTTTCATAAAGAGCTTCTCAGCCCCAAGTTTAGCCTATCATTTTTGTTGGGAGAAAATGGCTTTCAGAAATGCATGTTATAGGCCATAGTGCTTGTAATGGCCCTGTAAATTATGTACTAACTCCAGCTAGCACGTCTTAACAAAGCGTGACACCTGTAACCTTTTACATTTTTTCTCATCAGTTGTGCTCTTTTAATAGTGACTTCACATCAGAAAGCACTTATTATGTCAACAGGCTGTATAAAGAAGATTGCTTCTTTTTCTTTGTGTTTGCTAAACAAATATTAATTTGCTGGGGGTCCTACCTCAGCCTGTACCCTGCCTGCCAGCTGACTTTTTGAAGTCTGCTTTGTGGAAGCTCGCGGGGCTGCCCTTTGGGACCAGAATACCTGGAAGGAAAAATCCCACTATTGCAGTAATTGACAAAATATTGTTTTCTGTGTATTTTCAGGAGGTTTATCTTGCTAGACAATTTTGGTTTTAAGGCTACAACTGAGGCGTGGTTTGTTTTTTTTGTTTGGTTTTTTTAGCCTTTGTTTGAATTTCCTTTTTAAATTATGTGTCACTTGAAAATTCCTAGTGCTTGGGGGCTGATACTTTGAGGGTGGTGATATAACCAAGGAAATACAGTAATTCTGAGGTTTTCCCTTTGTAGGACTCTCTGCATCTTTAAGGACTTGAGGGTAATAGTTTGCTCCTGATAGGCACTTGCTGTTGCTGCTTTTGAAAAATAAAAGAGAAAGCACTAAGGGAAGATTTTTTTCTCCCCCCCTTTGTGTTTTTTTTTGTTGTTGTTTTTGTTTTGGTTTTTTGTGTTTTTTTTTTTAAATTATCATTTCCTGGTTTCCCTTTGAAATGCTATTATCTGTTGGCTACAATAGAAGTGCTATATTGGAAGCAGGTGTTAGACCTATGCAAAAGAACTTACACCTGAGGTATGGAGTCACATACATCAGGGCTCACAAGAGAGCTTAGTCTCTTGTATGGTGACCACCAATTGAGTATTCAAAACCGAAATATGCTAAAGGTGATTTCAGTCTGTCTTGCATATCTCTGAGTGTGTCTTGAGCTCATCTGGTCATAAGCAAGAGTGTGGTCACTGCTATGAATGACAGTTGGTGTGTGCATATTACAGGCCTACATTCTGATATTATTAAAAAAAAAAAAAAGTGCTCCTGCAAAATTACTGCAGTTGATTCTAGAGTGTATTCCACCTAATGGAAAACAGTAACTTGTTGACAAATCAAAAGTTGATTTGGATTTCTCTCAGGTACGGTCTCCTTGGTTGACAGAGATTGACAGCGCTAAAACACTGGAGTAGAGCCTAATGGAATTAATTCACTGCGTATAGTTGGGGAATTTTATCAGAATGTTCTGTTCCCATAAAATGGGTTGTGCCGTTTCACTTTGTGCTAAGGCTTTATGCTTTTGATGTGGGGGACAAATACATGTCAGTCTGCTATCAGAAGACAGATCTGTATTGGAAACTAACTAGAGTCATTTTTGTTATCTTCTTTCCTTTTAGTATTGGATGAATGAATATACTTCTTCCCTTGGAATTGGAGTGTTCCATTCAGGCATAGAAGTGTACGGCCGAGGTATGTACAAGAAAAACCTAACTTACTCTTTGTTCCGGTAATGCTGGTATTTAAAAAACATTTTTCGGGTAGCGAGGGAAGTCTGGTTCCTGAAACCTGTTCATCAATTTTCTCTTAAAGTTCTCATCTCTTCTGCCTCTGGAAAAAAACCTTGGATATCACTAATCTGGCAGTCATCTGGCATTCTTGCTTAAAGCTACGCAACTATGAAAAAGTGTGCCATTTATTCGGCTAGGCGTAGAACTCTTTATGTTAGGTTTTGAAATGCCTATTGTTAAAACAAATGTATGCTTCGTGTAAGCATGGCTGAATCATGTTTCCTCAGTTTTCTGCCAGCACTTAGTGCAAGGAGTTAATTTTTAACTACGGAAACAATAGTTTGTTGCAGATAGGCACCTGAAAGTGCATGATGCTCCAGAAAAAACTGTCTATTCCTTATTGGTAAGTTGGTTTGTTCTAAAGCAACAGTTTATTTAGAAGGCATCTCCTGCACACTCTTTACAAAAGGTACACTTGTGATAAATACAGCAATACATACTGATATTGCTGAATAGTTTGTACGGCGGGGATGCAGCTTCCTGATCTGTTTGGGCCACTTTGAATCCCCGTTGCTGCCAGAAGGTGTTTCTGAGCACGCTGTAGCACGGGCGCAGGTCTGAGGCGTTCCTGCCTGGCGCTGTAATGACGCTCTGAGGTGATGGCGTTGCTGAAAGTAGTCCATGTAAAGATGAAAAATCTACTTCTGTGCTTTTTTTGGAACGTGTTTGGAGGCGAGGGGAAGCGGCAGAAGGTGCGGCATGCAATGCAAAGTCCTCGTTGCGCAAAAGTTACCTTAAATGACAAACGTTTCAGCTACCGTAATGGTCACGTTGTAGCTGCGTTTGCAAGTGTTATCAGAGCAACAAATTGACAAAGTACAATGCTTATTGTTAAAACTTTTTTGGATTTCTTTTAATCCAAACCAGAAAGACCCGACTCTTAATAGTGCTGCGCCTGAAACCCAGTTCTTGAGCTGTGCCAAATACCTGTGCCTCCCTTCCTGTTCAGATCGTAACAGCTTTCTCCTATAGCAGGTCATACGCCTGCTGGAACAATAACTTGCATTTTTCAGGGTACGGCAAACTTTATATATTAACGTGTTGTGAAAAAGATTATCCACAAAACGGAATGCTAGACTTGGATGGTGCGTTACAAGGTTTGGGGAAAGGAAGCGTGAAGTCATGCTTGAAGCTTTTTATTGCGCTCTGGGCATGGCACGCTGTGTTATCTTACAGACCCAGGAGGAAGCTAAAGCACGCCATGGTGTTTTCATGTAGCGTAAGTGCTTATGCCAGCGGATGCTACGCGCAGACTTCAGATGCGTGCACTAGTTCACTTTCTTGTTATAGTAAAGAACTCGGGACAGTTGAACTCTTGCAAATCACAAAATTAGAAAACCTATTAGGCCACTACTCGCTGCCACACTGGCAGCTGTAGGGCGCACTGAATAGAAGCGCCATCAGACCTTTGATGATGCAGTGCTCTGAATCCCTCATCTATAAATATGTAAGCGGACTTTTAAAGACAAGCATGTATTAAGAACGTTGGTGGGATTTGCAAGTTAAATTGTAACTTATACAATGAAACCGATATATACTTATTGTAAAGTTATTCAAGTTAAACCTGTACACCGATGTAGGAAATTTCCCGTCTGTTTTTACTTCGATTGACCAGTAACTAACAAAACTATCCATTTCCAGCTCCCTGCAGTTGTTACCCATGTAACAAATAAGATGTCTGGTTCTAGCTTTAGATCCTTGTGAAGTGATCTTCCAGCCAGGGAGGCCTGCTGCTCTTTACTGTCGTTGTATGCCATTTTTGTTAAATCTGAGCTTTCTTTTTCAGAATTTGCCTATGGTGGTCATCCATACCCTTTTTCTGGAATATTTGAAATCTCACCAGGAAATGCTTCTGAGCTAGGAGAAACATTTAAATTTAAGTAAGAAAGATACCTATTTTCTAGCTTTTGAGAAGGCATATTAAAAAGACAACCTGTTGCGTCTATTTTTGGGGATAGATATGTTGAATGATACTACAGGATTTCTGAGAAATTAGTGTGTTTACTTAGAAATGAGAGATGGACAGAGGTGATGAGACAGTAAAGTGTCTACAGCAGAGAACATTATTTTTAGCATACCATTACGGTCCTTAAAGTGCCTTTATACAAATACAAATTATGTGGGCTTGTGACTAGCTTTTGTTATTCATACAGTATATACAAAGGGGTAACTTTTTCAAGGTAATAAAATTTTTATTCAAAGAAAAAACTGAAAAAAGTTGCTCTTCAAGGCTTCCCCATGTCTCTCTTCTGCTTTCTCAGTGTGATTGCCTTGACCCTTCCCAGCATTACAAGCTCTTATCTGTTCTCAGCTGTGTCTTAGAAGCAATATCCTTTGGAGATGAGGGGAAAATTGCATCCAGTATTTGTCAGAGTTAAGTTGCAAAGAACTTAAGTGAGCTACAGGTGGACAATTGGCAAGGAAATAATCTCTCCTGATAAAGACAAAAGTGGTGCTGTAAAATGGAATGGAAAGAATCTGTATTACTCTAGGAGGGCAGAAAGATCTTGCCACCCACAGTGGGGTGATTTCTGAGCAATGTATGAACAGTAATCCGTCTATATTGTGGAAGCCTGATCATGTTCTCCTCTGTTTCTCTTCTAGAGAGGCTGTGGTTCTAGGCAGTACTGACTTTATGGAAGATGACATAGAAAAAATAGTAGAAGAGCTTGGAAAAGAATTCAAAGGAAATGCTTATCACCTAATGCACAAAAACTGCAATCACTTTTCTTCAGCTTTATCTGAGGTAAACAAGCATGAAGGTCTATAGAAAGGTGCTTGTAGGTGGCTACAGAGCGTCATCTTCTTCCTGTCCTCGGAACGTTTGGCCTAACTTCCAACTTCCTATCTCTGTTACCTTGGGCAAATGTCGCCGGTTTTCAGGTTTTATTTGTGTTTATGTCCAAAGCACAAGATTTTGCTGCCAAAAATGCTAAATATTGTTTTCATACATAGTTTGTGTTCAAGCAGGGGTGCATTCCTAATAGACTTAGTAAATAGAGTATTAACAGGATTTCAAAATCATTTCAGATGCTTCAGAGATCACTACTGAAGATAGAACCACGTGTTATTTTTATCAGTATTTCCCCACAGAGCCATCACACTGAAAATAATTTTTAAAGCTATGACCTACAGTTAAAGAATAACAAAGGCATTGAAGTTTCACAGACAACGTTAATCTGCTTGAGAGGCTTTTGTCAAGTTACTGCTCTGCCAGCACCTGTGTGCTGGTCACGTAGATACCTGAGTGGTTGTGCAGAGTATCTGACTGTGGAGCTGAATGGACTTTGCTTTTTCCCCTCAGCTCTATTTTAGCATGATCGGTTTGCCAATATGATCGAATGCCTAATCACTCGCATGTGTATCAACACAAGGGAGAGGGTCAGGAACAAGTAACCCGGGATGAAGAGGGGAATGGCAGTCATGATTTTTATCAGTAGTTAGCAATCTGTGCTTGCCAGAATTTATTCTAATGTTTCATTGAAGCACTCCAAAAAAGGGATGGCTATTTTTACCATGGTGAACTTCCATAAAATGTAATTGGTTTTGGTTTTGTTTTTTTCAAACTAGCTCATGGCACACTTACTGTATAGCCTGTGTTTTGTGTAGACTCTTTGATTTTCCAGTGGTACTGGAAAATTTTACTGAGATGATGATTCATGTGCAATGCTGGTACAAGTAAGTAGGGTGATACATCAACAAAGCTGAAGTTGGCATGCAATCTGGCCTATATGGCCAGTTTTTTGCCATACTCTTTAACCACATGGTCATGTTATTTCTATTTTATGTATTGTCCTATTTAGTGTTCAAATTGACTATAAAAACAGGGAAATAATTACAAGTTAAATGCTGCTCAGTTACACCAGATGAATGCTCCCGTTAGCTATGATTTTTCTCCAGATTTGCACTGGAGTAAATACTACCAGAAGTGAATATGGAGGTGGTTAAGTAAAATAGCTCACTCCTTGAAGAGTGACAACAAAACCGTTGAATGGTTTACTCATGTACAGTAAAAACAAGAAATGCAGCTTTATGTATTTTTGAGGAGTTGAAACCAGCTTTGCACTGCACAGCTTCTCTCGTTCCAGTGAACCCTAGCGCGTGTGGTTGGCCTGGGTGCTGTAAGATACTGACATCTTGTGCAAAATCGTCAGAGGCCGTCACGCTAGCCTCAGCTGGATGCGTAACGCCACGTAACTGTAGTATTGACGCTGTCTTTTTGGCCGCCTGACTTCAGGGTGCTTTTTTGTAATAGTGAGATTTCTCCTGCAGTTTCTGTTTCTGAGGAGGTAGCGGTGAATAGAAAGCCCACCGTAACGCACTGCTGTGCCTTTTATAGAAGTCACTCAAGAAGAGTGAGGTGGTTAGGCTTTTCAGGACGTCTAAGCGTAGAACCACGTGTCAAACTCTCACAGTGGAAAACAAGTCTGCTGGCATGACTCGGGATGCTGCTTTTACTGACGGAAAAGGTTGTCTTAGCACGGCTAACTTGAGTGCTTCTTGACTGGCGTTTGTGAGACGGAAATCGTAAGGCTGCTGCAGCCTTCACTTTTTATTTCCAGTGCTGTAGTTTTGTTACTGCTGAATCCAGAAGACAAATTAATCCCTTCTTTTCCCTTCCCCCTAGATTCTGTGTGGAAAAGAGATCCCACGTTGGGTGAATCGCCTTGCCTACTTCAGCTCTTGTATACCGTTTCTCCAGAGCTGTCTGCCGAAGGAGTGGCTAACTCCTGCAGCCCTCCAGTCAAGCGTTAGCCAGGAGCTACACGATGAGCTGGAGGAAGCTGAGGATGCAGCAGCATCAGCTTCCTTGGCAAGCTCAGCATCTGGGTCTAGAACTGGACGCCACACCAAATTATAAGTCCTCCTCCAAAGTAACAAGTGGTTTGAAATACTTCAGTTTAATCTCCCCAGCAATTGACTTCCTGACAGAACCCGAGAGCTGACTCTAGAACGTTGGTTTTCATATGCAAAAAAAGGCTCTCGCCAGCCCCTGTTTCAGCTCAGGATTATTTATGTAGTGAAAATAATTGCTGGGAGAAAAGGGAAGGATTTTGTGTGAAGCCACCCTTTTCATTTTCACCTGTTTGGTAGACCTGGGTTAACATCTTGTATAAAGCAGAACTTAAATTATTTGTTTACAGTATTGTGTACTGCTGTTTACAAGTCCTGTAAGGACTCCTGCCACCATGGAAGAAGAGAGAATTTGAGTTTGATTTAACTGTTGGTGTAACTCAAAAGCAGTGGTATGATGCCCTGGATGAACTCTCCCCTTTGTTTTCAAGATTTAAGGCAGGTGAACGTTCAATTTCTGAGAAATGCCAGAAACTGCTGAATACTATATATGTGAACAGGGTACTGTGCACTTAAAGTGGCTGATGTAAACAGGTAGATTCCAGGATGTAGGGAGACTGGTTTTGTCTAAGATCTATTACTGGCAGTATGACCTCTACATTAACGAAACTGTGGATTTTTGCACATATGAAGGGAAATTTCTATCTCATGACAATGCACGTTGATTCTTTTTGGTTGGTTGATTTTTTCGGTTGATTTTTTGTTTGTTTTGGTTTTTTTTTTTTAAACTCAGCCATGTAGTTTGCATCCTATCTTCTGTCTGTACTTACGGTCTACTTCAGCCAGGATTTAGACACGTGAATGTCATCTGTTAGAAGCATCAACAATTTTTTCACTGTTTGCTTTACTTGATTTCAGACTTGTATATAGAAGTTAGTACTTGTATTCTTTTTTTTTTTCTTCTTTTTGTTTCATATAGTTTGGAATAGTGTAATAGAAGCCATTTATGGTTGGGGAATGGCCTTGCTTTCAGCTGCTGATTTTGCTTCATTTGAGTTTGTAAACATTTGTGTCCTTTTTTTTTGAGCTATAAATTACTGCCCAGTTGTGCATCTCCGCACAAATTATAGAGAAATCCTAATTTATTTTCCCACAGTCTCTGTCTGTGGCATTAACTTTCTTGTCAGATGTAATGAAGAAAAACCTGAAAATTGCTTATGCACCTGCGTGTTTACACAGCAGAACCCACTAATCTGCACACGTAATTATATCTGGAGGTAAGAGATACTATTTTCTAAAACACAGAAGTATGTTTGCTGGTAGATTATAATTAGAGCTAAATTATAATTAGTGATCAGAATATATAATGGAATGCCTTATTCTTGTTCACTTACCAAGAGAATTAATGGTTCTTCCAGTCATTAGTGTAAATTAGTGAGGTTCTCTTGTGCACATAAGGATACAGTAGCACAAACACAAGGGAGGTGAGCTTGTGTACTCGCTGCCTTAAACTAACAAAAAAATACCATCCGTAAACTGATCGGCTCACACGGAAGTGTGCATTACTAGAAGTACAAATGATTCTTACAAGCTTGAGTTTCAGTCTGTTGCTGGGTTTAGTTTTTCCATGAAGTGAAATACTGACTCTACAGTTTCTGCTGTTTAAAAGGAAAAAATCCTCTTCGGAGGCAAGAACGCTTCACGTTACGAATGCTCCTAGCCATGGGTAGTCGGTGCCATTGAACCCTACAGGAAGGTGCAGTAGGTTGTATCGTAGTAAGAACTCTTGTGATTGCCAGCTCCAACTCCTCTTAGAAAAGAGCGGAAGGTTTTCTGCCAGCAGTTGGGTTGAATCTTTTGTCAGACAGTCTTCACTCATCTTTCGTGATGCAGTGTAGCAGGTACAGAGAGAGACACACTCAGTTCTGGGGGGGGCGGAAATCAGGTGAGACTCTTTCTGGAAAGAGTGGGATAATAGTAGAAGTCTCTTTAACTGTAGTTTGGTACGTGTTCTAATAATCTCTTCTACCAAGTGGGAAACGCTTGAGACTGACAAGTCTGCCACTAACTACGTTCTCTGTTTGGTCTCCAGAAGCTGGACATGCTGACTGTCCCTGTTGAGTGCTTTTTCACTTGATTCTCTGAATTTGAGTTCTCCTTTCTTTTCTTCCTGTAGTGAAAATGAATATGGTGGTCTCCAGTCAACTCTCAAGCATTACAGAACTGAATCTCACACTACTTACAGCTAAGACAACAGGCCACAGACAGGTATTTTGTCTCTGCTGTGCAGCTGTGGTAGTAATGTGACTAAGTCTCTTGGCCAAGGCAGGTCCTTTATTTCAGCTCAGGGTTGAGGCCACTGATCTAGCAACGTACTGTAGCTTTTCCTAGGTTTTAGGAAAAATAAATAGAATGAATTTTCATTGCTACCTAACTTTTATGTACCAAAATCGGCTTTTTAGGCTTCTGATATATCCAGAGCGCTAGGTCACAAATCTCTACACCGTCATTAACACACACAGCTGCAGCATGTACAATGCAAGAACGTGACAGATCACAGCACAGTTTTTATTTAGAAGTAAAACTGAGACTATTTTTTATAAAGCAGACTGGAAAGTTTGTAACAAAAACCTTCACTTTATTGGTAGCTGTACAGGTGAAAATACCGTCTTACTACGCTCCTTTGTCTGTTTGTTTGTTTCAAAACCATCCATTTGTAAATCCTGTGAGGAAACTGACACCTGAACCCTGAAGGCTGTTGGGTATTGTATCAAAGCAAGCGGTACTGTAACTTCAGTCGCCTGCTGTCAACTCAGCCTCCGCTGGATGCCTCCAAGAAGTCACCCTGCCAGTGGTTACTCCGATCTGTTAGCAATAGAGCAAGTTACCTTTCACCAGCATTACTGCCAAGCAGGGATTACTTTAGTCTACTAATGACCACACTGTGCTAGGACTAGAACACTCCAAAATGCTGTGAGAAGGCTGGACACCTGTGGAGTCTTTTCCATCGAAATGGGTAGAAGAATATCACTACTTCAGGGTTCTGCTCTGTTTACTTTCTCATTCTTGTTTAATTATCTGTAAGATAGTACTTTTCGATATGTATTATATTCTTTAACTCAAAGTCATTTTATTTAAATGCCATTTTCTGTTCAGCAAGCCAAAAAAATCCAATGTACTGTCAGTGTGCACCAGTAACGTCAGAGTCGCTTGGTAAAAACATAGTTGCATTACTTCTAAAATTTTGCAATGCAATTCTGATCACTATTGATACATGATAATTTTCACTGTTGGAAGTTGGTTACAAGCTGAATATTCACTGATGCATTTTTTGTAAACTTGTATTCAAGTTTACTGGACTACATAGTATTTGTATAAAATTCAAAGAATTTTGACTTTTGTTACCTGTACATGGCAACAAGTTGTCTAGCATCTTAAACTTAAATCCATCAGTTTATTAAAAAATACTTTTATAAAAAAAAAAAAGACGGCTGAGTGCGTTATTCCTCTGGTACCTACAGCTTGTTTTGTCAGTGCCGCCCAAGCTGATCTTTGGCTTTGAAACATGCTTTCAGAGGATAGTTAAACTATCCAAGGGCTTCCTATAGTTAAGCTGTAGCCTACATTCTGACATGGGCATCAGGAGCTGCAGTTTGGTTTGTCAGAGGCATTATTAAGAGCCACTAGTTTTTAATAGACTAAATGAAAAACGTTTTCAGATTTGGTGTGCAAGCTACAGCTATTGGGGGTATAAAACACTTGGGATTTGTTTGGTATACGTTGCAGGTATTGCATATTGCATATATATTATATTGTCTATATTCTACAAATTTCCTCAAAAGCCCAGATCTGTGGTCTGGATTTGCACCAGACTACTCAGCCCCCATGAGGCGCGTGGGGTCCGTAATGCCTGCGCCGCGCCAGTTCCTTTGAGCGGAGCCGAGGGACCCAGACTATGGCCCAGGACCAGGGGCAACGCCAGCCTAAGCCACTGCTACCTGCGCAGCGCCCGCTCCGGCAGCGGCAGAGTGCCGCTGGTGGCACGGCCCACGCTCACCCAGACTGGAGAAACTCCCCTGGCTGCTCGAGTAAAACGTTGCCCGGCTCTTTCCCGGTCGGGGCGGTCCAGCGGTTGGGTTGCGGCCTGGCTGCCCGCACAGTCCTGTGGGGCAGCGGCACCGCTGCTCAAAGCTGTGGTCGCTCTGGTCAGCGGAGCTGGCTGTTCCTCGCAGCCCCGCTGCCCGTGGGGGGCCGTGGGGCAGCTGCACAGTGAGCCAGCCGGCAAAGCCAGTCCCCCAAACATCCCAAGCTCAGGTGCAGAGCTGGCAGCAGCCCTCGAGGACGGGCTCCGCCAGCACCCAGTGGCGCTGGCTCTGGACTTTGCAAATGGCAGATGGGTGCACGTGTTTTAACAGGACAGACGCGCCTCGGCACGTGCAGGGCGCTGATAGTTGGAGCGCCGTCCTGGTGGGCCCTGCCCATCTCGCCTCACAGCTGGGAAGGAGATGTGTTTTGCTGTGCTTTGCGTGCCGAGCCCGGCATCTCCGTGTGCGCCGCTAACGGCGATTGGCTCGGACGTGACTTGCTGGAGAAGCTGCAAGTATGTTCCCTTTTCCAACTGCTCCTGGACCCTAATCACTAGCAAAGCTGCAAGAGATTTTGAGGAACTTGCAATCTATTGAAAGGAAACTTGGCAGCATTGACGGAGTTCATTAGTTTAAATCTGTGAATTCCAGATAAATTCATTTGTGGCATCCGATGGCTAAGAGTGCCTATCCACTTCTAGAAAGGCAATCAATACATAAAAAGTACATACTGCATTGTTTGTTAATGGGTGAGTAGTCGAGTTTAACTGAACTGTTCTTGAAGAAAATGGAAATATTTCAAATGAAATTTCATTCTCTACAACAGTTTCTTCAGGCATGCGCAGCTTATGTTGCAAATTTGTCATTAGAACAGCTTCTCAATAGGCAAAGCTTTTTTTACAGCTAAAGGCACCTTAGTCATACCATTCCCCCAAAATAAATGTTTTCTTTCACAGTGCTTCATATAATGCAATGAAAATGGTTATTGGACAGTTCTGACTTTCTCTGCTACCCTTTGCTTTGATCTAAATCAGATCGTAAAAAAAAAAACTTCAAACTTTTCAGTGTAGCAGCTTGTCAGGGAAGCCCATGGCAGTCCTTTGAGAAAGCTGCTGTACTCCACCAGCAACTCCCGAGTTACTGCTGAGCTAGAGTAGGAATCCTGTACTTCTCGCATGATCTGGTCCACTAAAATTAGCATATGGCAAACTAAACCAGGATCTAGCCATACAGAAAGACAAGACTCCTGCACTGGTGCAGTTTTAGCTCGCTTTGGAGATGGTAGAGGGCTTCCCCTATCTCCAGGTCCCCTTAGAGAGGGACGTTATTCACACCAGACTGGCTGTCCATCTCTGAGCAGCAGCCCAGGACAAGCAGAGCTAAGGTAGCGCCGTTCCTTCTGCAGGTGGAAGGTGGGTGGCCAGCAGCGCTCGTATTCTCTTTCGAAGTGGTGGGTCAGTCCTGTAATCCTCGAAGCGGAAAGCCTGCTGCGCTTGCCCGACTGCCTGCTGCGCTCCTAGCCCGTGTGCCTGTGTGAGAGCAGAGAAATCGCTGTTGGTGTCTTCTGAAGAGGGGCTTCACGTGTGCTTCATGGGCGCTGTTCAAACTGAGCTCATGGCTTTCAACTCCTAAGATTTCTTTTCAAGGAGCCTTTTTTTTTTTTTTTACCTCCTTATTCCTTTTTACCTTTACACAGCCTGAAACAAGGCGCCCAAATACGGGACTTCAAGAAGCCACGGCTGCGTTGCTGAACCGTTCCCGCGAGGGCTCACCGTAGCTTGGGAAGAGGGTTAGGAAGGGATTCAAGTCATCTCGGATGAGAAAAGCCCTTCCCTGATGCCGACCTCGTCTTCTGCCCCAGGCGACTGCGGGGCAGCAGCGTGGGGGGTTCAAACGTGCCTTCTGTGGGGTTTGGGTCTGGTCCCAGCGTGGCTGCTGGCACGGTCCATACGGGTCTTCCTTTATGGTGAGATAAATGACGTGAATCGGACACCCCACCCCCACCCCCCAAACAGGGCACAGGTGATTTTTTTATCAGGCACCAGCAAAACGTGGCCAACCTCCAGGGCCAGCAAGGGACGGGGGGGAAGGAGGAGACCCTCCGTTCCCAGCGTGCGCCTGAGTGACACGGCGAATGCGGTTTCGGCTGCCTCCTTCATGTTTCCCAGGTCTGAACGGTCATTACCGTTAGCTCCATCAAAGCCAGGGCTTTCCTCCCAGAGTAAGAATAAAGCCCCGTTAACCCCACCTAATGACAGCACAAATCATGTCGAACAGAAAACAGCTTGTGTTCCCTGCACGGGCTTCTGAGGCTTGCAGGTTTTGTTCTGGTTTTCCCATTCCTAATTTGCCTGTGGGAAACGCTGCTTCCCCCCAGCCCTCCCAGTGCAAGCACACAATAGCTGCTTGTTTTTCGCCTGGAAGGAATTGCTTAGCCTTTAAATAGCTGGAATTGAGTTTATTTTTCTTCCGTACTTCAGCTCATTTGTTACCTCAGTCATAGCATCCCAAAAGTGAGGCTTTCCAAGAGCACTGGAATTTCCCTCCTTTTTTTTTTCCCCCCAAAGCCGCCCTGCATCTTAAATTTCATGCATCAGCCCCATGTTAGAGTCCCTAACTAATCCTGCGGTGAAGTGTCAGCTTCCAATAAAGAAATTCACATGCCGTTAAGCAAATACGTTCTAAGTAGTGAGGACTAGCAAGAGCTGATGGCAATGTAGCTGGTTCAAACGCAACTGTAAAGGCCAATTATTTATTACGTCAGAGAGACTTGGAAAGTTTAGTAAAAGCACTGAAGCCCAACGATAGTTGGGGTGACTGGCTGAGCGGAGGCTGCTCGGGCTGGCTCTGACCTCCAGCACTCTGGAGTTGAGGGCAGAGAAACACCTCAGGGAGTTCCCCAGCTTTTGAGGATGCTCTCACCTCTGCAATTGCTTTCTTTAAGCTGCTTTGCCCTTCCCAGAGCCTCGTGGCTTCTGTGCACGTTGAGAGGTTTAAAGGAAGGACAGGCTCGGTGGCCCAGACCACTGCCTCTGCCCCACGGCTCCCCACACAGACGCTTATCCGGTGAAATGGCCACGCTGCGGCACACACGCAGGGATGCCACGCTCGTCCGCTGCTTTCTGAGAGTATGGATGAGTGTGGCCTGGGAACCTGCAATGCATCCTTCTGAGGGACAGGCAGCCTCTAGCACCTCTCCAGGTTGCACTGAGCTTCAAAAGTGTAATGGTTGGTGTGATTGTCTTCAAATGAGAAAACAAAAGGCTTTTATACTAAATATACTGACATGTAATTATTAATTGATAATATATTAATACTGTAGAATTAAACCAAGTACAAATAGCAATCTGTCAGAGCTAGACTATGCACCTTCCCGGTCCCAGCCTGTGGCATAACCTGTACGTAATGCGTCCAGAGCAATCGGCTCCTCAGCGTCATCTTTTTCTCCCTCAGTCTGTCCTCTACAGAGTGAAGGGCAGAAGCTGTCCTCTGTACAGCTTCCTGAACGGTCTCTGAGGACCTGCCGTTTACCTGCAGACCAGGTAACCCTACAGAGGTCATGACACTCTTCCCTGACTGTGTCATGAGCTAGTCTATACTTCTTCTTCCTTATCTTCTGGGGAGGTTTATTGAGAATGTCTCGAAGTAGCAGCAACCTCCCAGAAATGGGCTCTTGTTTAATGTCCACCAGCAGTGGCCTTTGCAGCGTATACCCGGTAGCCTGGAAAAGCTGGATTCTGTCCCTCCTTGCAGACTCCAGGGTGACTTTCTGCCATATCTTTCTGAGTCAGCTGTTGCCTTTAAGCTGTGTCTGCAAGCTGGAGAAAAGTGCTGAAGTATGTTACTTTTCAGCTGATCACCTTCATACATTTTAATCTTTCAGTTTTATAGGAAAGAAAACCCACCCTAAAAGCGCAGTTCGAGTGACTGTCAGCTCGATTCCGAGAAGCCAGTCTTTGAGAAACATTAGAAACCCCATGTCCCTAGGCAGCTGGAGAGGCCACAGTACTCGATTAACAGCTCTTCTAGTTTTTCAACGGTGGAAGCCTGTGCTGATGACATCATATTTCTATGATGACCTCAGAATAAGGAAACCCTTGCCCTCCTGTCTGAGCAGTCCACAAAAGCTTTCTTGGTGCTCCTTTCCCAACAGCTACTTGTTTTGGGGACAAGAGCCATGGGGACAGACCGTCTGCAAGGCTAAGTCTCTGGAACTGGGGCGCTGCAGCAGGTGCGGAGCGTGCCCTGCGAGGGGACGGAGCCAGCGCTGCGCCATGCCATGCCACTCAGACAAGAGATCTCAAGGGCTCCATCTTGGTTTCCCCCTCCCCGTAGCATCCCCTTACTCTCACGTCAGAAGCAGCCCCCAATGCAATTGTTCTTGCATTAAGTGACATTTCAGCATGAGGGAAGGCTGCCATTCAGACCCGAGGGCTAAAGCTGCTTTTAAATTTAAAACCGTGTTTTTAAGTAACACACTCCATGCTGGTGCCTTCAGTGTTTGAAGAAATGCAACCCAAAGCTGCAGCTGAGCCTGGGTCAGACAAGTCTCCTCTCTCTACCCAAACGCACAGACAAAAACCTCTAGTTATGGAAGAGCACGATGTGGGTTTGTGCCTCCTGAAGAAACACCACCTGCCTTGGGAGGGAGGGGGATGTAGGGAGGCTTGAACGAGCCCAGCCATCGCTCCCCTCTGCAATCCCTGGTGCCGGCATCCCGCCTGCATGGCCACATCACAACAGAGACGCTAGGCACAAGCGCTCCTGGAGTCTTCTCCAGTGGCTCTGTCCCTCCCCGCGGGGGGCAAGGCCACGGGAGGGAAGTGTCTGTCCTGGCACTGCCCTTATTGCCCGGGCGGGGGGGCGAACACCCCGCTCTCTCCCACCTCCCTGGCAGCAGGCGTAGGAACTGCGTGCCTTCAGGGGGACTCCCCTCCATTCCCGTGCTGCGAGACCGATAAGCGGGCTGAAAAATAATAAATCTGGGCTCTGAAACCGAATGGGGAACAAAATGCTGTCCCACCGAACTGTGCAGTAAGCCTGGCTCCTGTAACACAGTCCCATGCAGGGGACGGGGTGGGGTGGCACGGGTAAGGCCCTACTGCAGGGATGCACTTAAGGCACTCGCTCAATAACCTGGTTCACTCGGACAAGCCGCAAAGAAATAAATAGCCTGGCTTTTACACTTTGTGAGGAAAGTAAGGACTTTTCTAATGTTTGCGTAACACAGTATTCCCATTTAAACAAAAAGCTGGGGTTCTGCTGACCTTGCCATGCTTATATGAGGCTTGGAACAAAAGTAAAGGTGGGAAGTGCTTTTTCTGTGGTAAACTCCTGGCTGTGGGGACCAAACAGCTCTGCTGCCATGGGGCTAAAGGACAGACTCAAGTCACTCCTACCACCTGTGAGCATAGGGATTGGGCTCAGGGGAATGCAGACACACTTCTCTTTGCTGGCTGGAAGAACTCACCTTCAAGGCTAGCTTAACACCAAAAAGCGCCCAGAGAAAGAGCGTCTCGACAACGCCTGGTTGCTGAAAGCTCAAGCTCTAACTGAAAAAAAAAAGTCACCTGGTGCTGGGCACTAATTGTCCTGATACAAATCTTGCTTATGGAAATGCTACAGGTCATCCAAACGTGGCCGGTCTCAAGCAAGCATCCGCGCAGCACTGCTGCGTTTTGTGCCAGAGTAACAGTGCTGGGACACATCGGGCGTCACCCTCACAAGACAGCAGCTCTCTGCTCCCTCTTCTTGCCAATCCCTTCAAGGTTTGCAGCTGGAAAAGAGCACTCTCCAGGTAGGACGATTCAGTGAGGACAGAGCGCAGGCACAGGCTGATGCCAACACTGCTCGTACAGCTTCGCTCTTCAAAGCTGGCCTCAAAAGGCACAACGGTGTGTTTGCACCTGGTGCCCTTTAGCCATTTAAAGAGAAGTAGGTAACGTAACCCTAACCACAAATCCTCCCATCTCTGCTGGGGCCTGGGACTGCCACAGTGGTGGGAAGGAGGATGAAAACGTCTCGAGACCCTTCCTCCTCCTGCCCTCCTCCCCTGGCTGCAGGACAAGCTGCCTAGAGGGATGAGGCGGGATGAGGAGGACGGGCGGCAGCTGGGAGAGGCACTGCGCTCAGGCTGCGGCCGGCCGGTGGAACGAGCTGAAGCCTTTGGGCCTGGGCTTGCCCTCCTGGTGGCAGCGAGCAATGCGGGTGCATGTGCAGCCGGAGGGAAGCCCAGCAGCACGGGCTGGGGAAGGACAAGGAGGTCATCGGTCTCCTTTCCTGTACGCCCTGCGAGTCGTTTCTTTGTTTCCACGGAAACCAGCTGCTGTGGAATGATGCTATGAAAACGACTTCCAAGATTAAAGCTAACAGGTTTGCTTTGCTCTAACAAGAGTGAGGGACTCATCGCTGTATTGCCCCGCGTGTGGCATAAAGATGGTTTCAGAGACATTGCAGGTACCCCCGTGACAACCTGCCAGCAGCGAGCGCTGCGTCACCTGCCCCGTGCCGCTGAGAGCCGGTGCAGCCACAAACCCCAGGCAGGAGAGAGGAGGAGGAGGAGGAAGGAGCAGGGACTGCCAGGTCCTGTTAGCTCCTTGCAGGTGGGTACAACTCATACCAGCACAAGAGGCAGCGCTATTGGCATCTCTGAGGGCTGAAATTATTGTTTTCCCTGCAAAAGTCAAGCCAGCAGAAGCAGCAGCAACATATGATTGCGTGGCGAGATCTCCAAGAGGCTGCAAGGAGACTACGCTGCAGCACCTTGAGTGGACAAGGTAAAGGCAGCAATGGCAGGTTAAAGACAGGTGCAGTTACTGCGAGGCTGCCTGTCCCTCTTACCCAAATACTGAACGGGGGACACTTTATTCAGTGTCTGCTTTCATATTTGACATGGCCACCGAGTGATCAAAAATCCATCTTGCATGAAGATGAAGTTTGGCTAGGCCAACTCTTACCCAAGTTGCTGTTAGAAATACAGGTATAAATGAATAAACCAAAGTCATGCCTCACAGAGAAGCTCCGTAGCAACAAAGCGAGCCAGTCTTGATGGAATAATTAACAGAAAAACATGCAAAACTTAAAAAGCTTAACTCTCCCTACATATAATTAATTACTCAATCAAGTTTCATTTGGAAAGAGTCCATGAGTCCATATAAAGAGACATTTAGCCTAAGAAGAGAAATGCCACAGCCCAGGTTAGGTAGCACAGCGGAGGCCTGTGGTTACTGCTCAGAACCGGTGGGGTGAAGACAAGCTGTGCCCACCACCCCAACGGTGACTTGCATCTCCTGTGAAAGGCAGCGGAACGGACATGCGGACTGCGCCCTGTGCCTATTCAACTTAATGCAGTGCTAGCACCTGCAGGTAATCACTTCAGTGGAAGAACAGCCTTCCTAATGGATAATAATCAGGCAAATCAGAGAAAGCATCTGGAAACAGATGCTAGCAGGGTGGAATTCATTTTTAGCATGAATTTTGATGTTTCTAGGAGTGCTCCGACATTTTACAAAAATGTAGTCAAGAAATGCTGAAGGCAACCAAATCAATTTTGTTCAAGTCCTGCAAATATGACAGCTAATCATGGCACTCACAAACAACTGTTTGTTATTGAAAAGTTCCCATGTTCCTCAGTACAGTGAAAGCTACATGATCTTGGAAGCTTCCTGTGAATATTTTTCTGCATCTCTGCTGTGAAATCCACTCAAAATGACTACACCGGATTACTCATGACCCCATTTCTGGAAAGACTCCCACAGCAAGGTTTTACAAAACTTGAGGATGTAAAATTAGAAATCCTGGGAGCAATTTGTGCTCTGTTGTGGAGTGTTTCATCTTATGCAGTGTTAAAGCGCTGCTATGCAGGCCTCGGGAATATAAACACTAATTACTGTAGCCATGTAACTGAAGTCATAAAGAACTTTACAGTACGACTAATAAGCAATTAGATGCTAAATTAAGAATCAGAACGTGACAGTCTATAGTCCATCAAAAGAGGAACAAAGCCCCTCAGAAGACAGATATGGCATTTTATGGAAGAAACATGTAGCTCAGAAGTTGAACTGTAGCATTTGAAGACACACAGTGTGAAAAGACACACGGTCAAGACCAATGACTTCATTTTGCATGCACGCTTAGCCTATCAGTAAAGTGATTAATTAGCTGAACAGAACATGATGGTCACTCCATAAATGAGGACAGCAAAAGGAGACTACAGTACATGATGTATAAGGCACTGATTAAATGTACAGAGAGGGGAGCTGTGGCTTGGCTTCTTCCCACTCATTCTGCCGGACAGCCAGGACATGATTTACTTGCTTACACACTGGCATTGGGTCTCTCTTGATTTAGCCAGCCAAACATAAGCTACTTTTCCAGCTGATTTATAGCTGTCATGGGAGTAATGAAACTCACACATTCTTGAAAGGAACTTGTTTCGCATGGACAGGATTTGCAGGATTGAGAAAGCTCTCCATCATGTACCCCTTCCCAGATTTCCTTCTGAACCTTCCTCCCAGCTCAGGTCAGAACAGGCTCAGATGCCCTTTGGAGCCTTGCCAGGGAAGGCAGAGGCTGATGTGAGGGAATCCTTTCCAGCTTACTACCTTTCCTCCTTGAGGAGCAATTTGTCTCAAAATACTCTACCTCCTCTGAAACCCTCTCACCCACATGGGTGGTGTTCCCTCAAAGTCACTGTCCTGATAAGCTTGCAGAGTACATGGCTTCATGCTCCAGCTGGTCCATCCACGGCTTAGCACTTAGGAGCTCCTAGGAAAAACACTGTGCCAGGGTGTTGTCTAAACGGTTAGGGCCAGAACAGGGTCAGGAGATGGGTCCCATAGTAAATAAAGATCTTGGACAGCAATCAGAGAAGCCAGGTTTTGCATCAACTCAAGGATTTAGGGAGAAAGCTTGGTCAGAAGTTAAGCTGATGTTGAGAAGACAAGGCAGGAGCCTGGACAGAAAAGGAGAGATTTCAAAATCTTCTTTATTCTGCCTTACAATGTAGTTTAGCGAGTTATGTTGTCAGACAATTACTTTTCTATTCTAATAGAACAGCCTTGGACAGCCATGTGAGGAAAAGTGGAGAATAGTGGGGTAAGCTCAGCTCAGCACGCTGGCTGACTCATCCCAGCAATACTGGCTGCTCAGAGACGCGAGTCCTTCCGTTCTTCTTTGCTGTCAAAGCCCCTAGTTGCCCCTGAGACAGCCAAACCCTCAGATCAGGATATGAACGCTCATGTCTGACTCCCAGATTGTTCAGCTGGTCTTTCTTACCTCTGTTCACCCAAATACATCAATTTTCAAACCAATTTTCAGTCTAGAACTTGCCTGACCCACAGTCACTATGGGAGCGGAGAGTGAGTTTCAAAATTGGTTCCTTTTCAACAGCAGCACGCAGGTACATGAAAATCACCCATCAGCCTTGTAAAGAGCATCTTGTGCAACTTGTTAACTCTAAGTTGTCTAACACACTGAAAAATCCAATTTGATCACACAGTGATAACTGAACTCTGTCCTGAATCACAATAGCAGGGCCTCCTGATAGTGGCACTGAACATTTTCTCTGTAGCTTTCTCTTGCGACACCGAGGTGTTCTTTCAGTTCACTGATGCTGCCGTGCAGCTGCTGCCCTACAGCAGTAAGACAAGTATCCTTAGCAATGTGAGAAGAAACTGGGGCTGGCAGATACACACCCAGAATTACTGCAGGCAAGTCACACAAATCATAGAATGATAGAATTGTTAAGGTTGGAAAAGACCTCTGAGATTATCTAGTCCATCCATCAACCCCTCCCCCCGCCCAAAAAAACACAAAAACCAAAAAACCACAAAACAAACAAGCAAAAAAAAACAAAAAACAAAAAAACCAAACCACCATGCCTGCTAGACCATGTCTTGGAAGTACCACATCTAGACTTTTTTTGAACACCTCCAGGGATGGTGACTCCACCCCCTCTCTGGGCAGCCGGTTCCAATGCCTCACCATTCTTTCAGTAAAGACTTTTTTCCTAATATCCAGTCTAAACCTCACAGATGACAGATGAAATCTGTGTATCCTGATGAGTGATAAAACAATAGAGGCATGATTATTTTTTTTTTAATCTGACTCATGCATTCACTTCCTCTGTCTGAGGGTAACATGTAGGTGAGAACAACTTCACTTCCGATTACTGGAAGAATTTTCCCCCAGATGGAAATTCCTTGGTCAGTAACCATGTCAATTCCTTGGTCAGTAACTCCTGGCAAGCAGCCTGGGGAATTTCGAATACAGTTTTAAAATAGTTTCCGAGACAGGAAGGAACCTTCAAAAAGGCAGTGAAATTGAGTATTTCTGGACCAATCAGCTAAGCCTGGACTAAGTGTGTTACCTTCTAACCACAGAAGATCAACGAAGAGATCTGCAGGAGGGGCTCAGCACTGCTGAGATGGAGTGAGAATGGTATGGTGGTACCAAGAAGTCTTTGTGGTGTTTGGACACTTTTGCTGACACACTTCTGTAACTACACGTGCGATCTTTGCCTAGAGCTGCACACTTTCCTAGTATTTGTATTCTCTGGGGGACCTGGAAGGGGGCAGAGAACACGGCCCAAGAGCTGCCGATGGCCTCTCCTGACCCTGGATGGATAGCTGTCCAGCACCTTCCCGTGGAAGACAGAGGTGAAGATATCTGCATGCCTCAGTGCTTTTTCCTGCAGGAGGCAAAGTTTCTAAGACAAAAAAGGTCTACCTACCGGGACCCTACTGGGGAGGGAGCATAGGTCGTGAAGCTGTCAGTGGAAGGACAGGTGATCTCTCCTCAGAGCTAAAATGGGCAAAGAGAAAGCTCTTGACCATGGAAGGGGAGAAGGAAGTTTCTTTGCTGAGGTTCCTTCAAACCCTCCAGGGCAGGAGCCACCAGCTCCACCTCCAACCTCTCTAACCGTTATCAAAGTTCCCATCTGTGGCTGTTGCTTGCAGAGCCTTTATCAAGTTTCCCTCCAACCACCCCATTTCCCACCAACTCCTTTTGAAGGAGCATTTAAGCAAGCCATGCACCAGCTCCTTTTCCTTTCCTGTCAGCTCTTCACAAAGCAGCATAAAAGCAGTCTTCCACCAGTGTTTTCTACAGGGCAGAATACACAAGCCATCATGGCTACCTGTTCCTCTCTAATAGGCCACTATGTTTAAGGCTAGTGAGGGCAGGATACCCAGAGCTCTGGAGAAACATGGGATGGTTCCTCAGGGCTCTCAAGATGGTTGTCAAAGCCCCCAGCCAAGTGGTGAACAAGGAAAGTCAAAAAGGACACAGCCAGCCAGTGAGGATGGGATGGTGGGTCACAAGCCAACAGGTGACATGTCTTGCTTCCTTGCCAAGGTTGTGCATGGCACAGCAATGTTCAGCACTTCAGAGGCTGTCGGGAAGACAGGCGTTCTTCTTGTTGTCCAGGGTCCACCCTTTCGCAGGGAGACAGCTAAATACATGTTCGGCTGCCACACTGCATGTGGTAAGGCCAGAGGTAAACACAGCATAGACTTTTTTTACTGCATACAGGGACATGGTTCTGTGACCCAGCAGCGTGTGGCATCTTCTGTGATGTAAAGGGGCACCCAAACACCACAGATCATAGAATCACAGAATCATTAAGGTTGGAAAAGACCTCTGAGATCATCTAATCCAAACATCAACCCAACAACACCATGTCTACTAAACCAGGTCCCNGTACAGTTGGCGTCAGCCCATCGATCCAGCCTGTCCAGATCCCTCTGCAGAGCCTTCCTGCCTTCCAGCAGATCAACACTCCTGCCCAATTTGGTGTCACCTGCAAACTTACTGAGGGTGCACTCAATCCCCACATCCAGAGCATTGATAAAGACATTAAACAAGACTGGCCCCAAAACAGAGCCCTGGGGAACACCGCTTGTGCCCAGTCACCAACTGGATTTAACTCCGTTCACCACAACTCTCTGGGCTCGGCCATGCAGCCCGTTTTTTATCCAACAAAGCGTACACCTTCCCGCCCCTGCTTGCAGATGCAGTGCTTGTGGCCTCACTGGTTCACGGCTGGAGTTAAGGAAGATATGAAAGTCATGAATTCTTCTAGTGAAGCCTATTGTGTTTCATAATTCACAAAAAGTGAATCACCCAAACACCAGAGACTTCAACCCACTGATCCAGTCCCACTGCACTGAACTACTTTGTAATGCAGACATAGCTCCACGAGCACGAAGATCTCCACGAATAAGCAAAGCTGTAGCAAATACTGGGCTTGGAAGGTGGAGGAGAGGCCAACAAAGCAGCCAGCAGCAGCTCCCCGTCAGACAAGGGAACAGAATTACAGCTGCTCTTCTGTGGATCTACAAACCAAAACAGACCTCACTTCTTGGGGCTCCTCCAGCTATCCTGCTCGGACCACTCACGTTCCTGTTCCATGCAGGCAGTCCCGATCAGACTGACTGACAACAGAAGACACACAAAGTATGCTGCCTGTCCTCCAAATCACAGCTTTCCCAGATGTTTGGTTTACTCTGATGAGACAAGTCAGCCGAATGTGAAAGCAGGCTGCACCAACAGGATAATATATTAGTATTAAGAATTAAATAAATGAAATTTAATGTTCCTTTCACATCAGTATTTTGTGGAAGCATTCATTTCTAATGATGACTTGAAAGTGTACATACGCAAGAAGGATGCTAGAAGCAGAAAGGATTTGTATGCGGTTTTCATCTAGTCCGTATTTCCTACATAATTTTAAACAAAATGACTCTGGGGATACCTTCCAGCCCTATTTTTCCAGAGATTATAGTGCCATTAAATATGGCAACTTTGTCATTATTGGGATAGAGGTCCAATAACAATTTCTTCTCTTTCTGGACAAGAAAGCAGGTTTTATTTCATGATGCTATTCTGCACTGATTACATGATGTTTTAGCACTTGTCAAAATTCACAGTACTCTGACCTCTTTTTTCCCCCAAAATCACACTAATAAATCTGAAGTTATCAGTAAGTTTTAGGAACCTGGAAAGCTTAGTGTTTTGGTGAAATATCGGTGTGTGTGTGTTAAAATGGACTCTAGAAACTTTCCAGAAACTGAGTTGTATTAATTATGAAAAAAATAGATTAAACCAGCATTTACATAACTTTGCAGATTCTGGACAGTTTGTAGCCGATACACCTTTACAAATGAGCTAAAATCAGTCCATATGTCGTTCTTCATAACTATAGATTGAAATTGTGTAAGAATGTGAAATTAACTGAAAAAGCAGCACTCATGAAAGTATCAAAATTTAGCACTTTTCTCAGCTGAAGTCTGCACGATTTTGTTAATTACCTGTCGTAGCTCTGGATCTGCAATCACAGTCACCTAAAAGCCCAGTGACAGGTGACAGATTGTTCTTAGCAGACACACCCCTAGTAACTAGGGAGCTGATGGTTACTGAGGTTTAAATAAAAACAAAATGCTTAAATTCTACTCTGAGTGTATAGCAGCTCTGCATTTTTTGGAAAAAGACCTAATAAATGAAATGGTGAGGGTCTGGGGACTGTTCGATGATTTGACTTAACACTGGCATAATGCCAAAGTTGTTCTTAGGGATTCGTTTTTCGCCACAACTCATCTGAGCAGATAATTACGCCAGTTATAGATAAGATTTTAAAGAGATGTCTAATATGCTCCAAATAAATCTGAGGTTTGCTAGTTAGGTTGGAAAAAAAAACAAGCCAAACCAAACCCCAGAACTCTGAAGAACATTAGTTTTTTAATATTCATTGCAAACATTTGGAAAAGATGGCGGATTTAAGACAAACTGCTGTATCGCAATGATCACCTTGATCAATGAGTTTAAAGTACCCTCACAGGAGGTAAACAAAGGTAAAAAGGAAACCATAAATACAGGAACATACATATAAATCCCAAGCATGAGGACAAGGTGGGAATTGGATGGAACCGACACTGTTACTCAGAATTACACAACTGTAAGCCCAAGTTAGCACTCTGAAGGACCATTCATCAAAATAAGCGCTCCTTTCCCTTCCTCACCTTAGAAATGACCCCGTCTCTGAAGCACAGGGTTTGGTGAAGCTTCTTGTTGAAGCTTCCTACCAACACAGACTTCCACAGGACTGGAAGAATAACTCACCAGCTACGTCTGGCTGGTGTTAGGTTATTTTAGCTTCAGCAGACCAGAAGAACTGATCTATTAGACATCAATTACATCCAACTCTCTAAGAATTTTAAACAGTTTGTAAGTGAGGTAATTAACCGCATGTTTAGCTTCTGCTCTCATTTCTGCCGACGTACTGAGAAGGCACCAGTCTAGCATGCTGGGAAAATGAAAACTATCAGCATGGGAAAATGTATGGAAAAATAAAACTACCAGCATAAAGAAAGAAAACCTTTTGCATAGATCAGTAGCCACTGAATAGATGCCTGCACCCAGGAGGCCTGCAACTAAATTCAGGGGGCAGCTAGCTATTTCACTGATGAGGATAATGGCACTGGGCCCTACGCTAAGGCTAGGGAAACTCCTGAAGGCTTCCCCAGCAGCATCACTGTGCACATGCAGGGGGGCAACAACTGTGCAGAGGGTGCACATGAATCCCCCCAGTCCACCCAGAGAGCTCCAGTTGCCCTACTATTTTCCCAAACCTCAGAGCACAGCTTCTGCCCACCCCCCAAATTCTGCTGGCTGTCTTGCGTCAGGTGCTCTGTAGAGTTAATTCGTAGATGTAAGTGACTTTAGCCCAGCACCTGCTTTAGGCAGGAAACTAGGATCCTCCAAAATCAAAATGCGACAGAAGGTCGCAGCCCTCGGTAGCCAGTCACCCAACAGGCTGGCTCAGCCTTCAGGCCAGGTCACAGCGTGGCATCAGGAAGAGAGTAAAAAATACCAGATCTGAAAAGAGTAGCAAGAAGATATGAAGTATTTTTAGCCTCTGTTCCTTCTCAGAAAGCGACACAAACCGCATCAGATACAGAAATACTTACATGCTAAATTAACACTCTCGGTGTGCAAGACGTGAAGTCATTCCTGCCACTGAATGAGAAAAACCTTGAATTCTTGCCAGGGAACCTGGACATCACAGCGGGACATCTGAGGTGCCTGCAAATCTGGAACAACTGTTTGGAAATAATGTTGTGCTTGACTTTGATCTCTCAAATCTCAGCCTTGCAGACTGGCCATTTCTTATGAGATCCTTCTGAAGCCATAAGCTCGCTTTCTTTTGCCCCCTGCCAAAGGTGCGCTATTTTGTATAGGAGATCGTGCCCTAGCATACTGAAACCAGCCTTTGTAGTGTGACAAAAAACATACCCTAACTTCTCTGAATCTCTCCATGTATTTTGGACGGCAGCTGTCTTAGGACAATACTGTTACTTCTAGTGGAACAGAACACCTTGCATCTGGCAGGATACTAGCAGACAGTCATGTCACCAGTCAAGGTAGCATGGGGATAAGTCAGCGAAACCTACTGTAAAATGTTTGGTACTTGATTACAAAATTAAAATCAAAACCCCAAAACCCTTACCCCCTCAAAAAAAAAACAAACCCAACAACTATAATGAGACCTACCTGATGCACAGTATTTTTTTTCAAGTTGATACATGGCACCGCTTCTGAACATCCTTCCCAACTGTCTGATCTGAGTGTCTACTTTGGTATGCTCTTCTCCTTGAATGTAACTCCTCTTTTCTTGTATGCTGCTAATTATACATTTACTTTAACGGCACATCACATGCAAAACACATTGTGAGAGTGGTTCCTGGCACACCACTTCTCTCTTACCCTTCAGTTCAGTGACACCATTATATTTTATCACTGTCTGTGTTAAAAATGAACCAGTTGTCCAGACCATCGTACATCAATGCAGTAAGAAGTTTCTTTCCCTTCTCTGGGCTTTAACCTAATCTTGGCAAAAATACAAGAGCCACAGTGAGTAATGCAAGAAGTTAATTTAGCTAGTGTTGGATATTTAGGGAAAAGTGTAAGGACAGGAGAAGCACACCATGATACTTCCTCAGAATATCCTTCCAGCATCCAGCGACTTGTGCTCAGGGAATTCTTACACCTGAGAAGGTGCCTGAGCATTTAATAGCCTTCAATAGATTTTTTTTTTTTCCCTTCTATGAATTTTCTAGTTCTGATGTGCTGTTTAAATACCTTATTTCCAAATAAATTTCTCACTAGCGCAACCCTCTTCAGTTTGTTATGAATTCTTAGAAACCACATCCCAAAAGAAACAATTACCATACAAATATCTTATTAGTTCTAGTCTCCAGTTTTCCCTCAGGAATGAATAAAGATTAAGCCTGACACATTCATATGATGGACGTGGAACACGAGGCTCAGAGTTCATAATAACCCCCCTCCACACTGTTCGTGATAGAAACCTCAAGACAACAGGTACTGTATTTAAAAAAAAAAAATGTGAAAGTGAAGGGAAAGTTTTAAAAGAAAGTTAGATAAACATGTCAGGAATGAAATGGGCCTACATAAAGCAACTCTGAGGCAAGAGAAGAGTTCCCTTCCACACTCCTGGTTCTATAACCCTATGGTTACTTGGTCATTATTATTCAGATTTGTTTCAAAATAGCCTGTATCTCCTAATGTCTTCAATTTCAGAAAACAAATTCTACATCTTACAAAGTTGCAACTTAAAAAAAGACCAAAAAATGGTAAAAATAAATACTACAAACATCTGCTTGAAGTGGATTACAGTGACGTACGAGAAAGCTTAGTGTCTGTCAGCATTTGCCACCAATACATTTAAGACGTGCCTTATAGACAAAATAAAAGTCATTCACATTATATGACAATTTTGGTTAATTAAGAAAAACACTGTTCTATTTTAAGTCAGAAGCCTCCGTTAAGCCCAACTGCTACTACTAAGTCAGGAAATTCTACATGTAGCTCTACATTCAACAGTATAGCTGCAGTTATAACTGTTACGTTTTACGTAAGCCTTCTTTTTTAATATAAACTCCTCTTTCTTTTTGAATCAGGTGCATGAATAGGATAAACAGATTAAAACATCTGGCAAAAGAAGTAAAGCCATCAGCAGCCTACCCTTGTTTCCTCGGCTTTTAGGGGAGTACGCTGAATTAACTTCTCTTACATGTTGCAGCTGAAAAGATCGTTTGTACGAATAAGTTAGGCAAAGTCAACCTACAGAAACCACCAGGCGAAGCCAACCCAGAATAAAACTGTCTTGCAGTTGAAATTCAATTTGCATTAGCATTAATGGTAAAGTTAAAAAAAAAAAAAAGTAATTTTTTTATTCAATTGCAGGAGTGTGGTTGCTGACTGCCTTGGCAACAGCAGCCTGCACACACTCTTTGTGCCTACCTCATCCCCACACGGGTGGTTACTCCAACATAAACCGACTGCACCGTTATCTCTACAGCCATCATTACCAAATTATAAAGCTATCAAAATACATAATTCCTACACATTTGCATCCAATAACATACTGTCCTCCTCCTGAAGGACAAACACCCTTGTGACAACTGAGGACGTGAGTGGAATAACCATCCTCTTCCCGACTTCTGGCATTTCTAAGTATCCCTTGCTTGCACGGCTTATGAAACGGCATGTGGTCACCCCAAGCAATTGCTTGACTGCTATTTAAGTAGTTTCAGGGTGACCATGAAGAGAGATAACAAATCCCACTGGACAACTCCAAAATTTGTCTGGAGGCATGCCTCAACTACTACCCCAGGAACCGGATGCCCTGCTACCGACCCAACAACATCTGCAACAGAGCGCCTTTTCCAGGCGCTTGATCTAAATCTGCACTGCTCTCAAAAGACCAGTGTGTTTCTCCCCTCACAATGGCTAGGAAACAGCTTTTTGCGTAGCATTAACTTTCAGCTGCACGAGGTGGCAGACCTGGTGGTACAAAAGAGAAGGCAGGACTGCACAGCAAAGAAAAGGAAGACCTGGACCACCTCCGGTGTCAGCAGCTCACCTTGGAACAGTTTAAGCTACGTGTGGAGCAGAAAGTGGTTTGATACCAACAGACGGAGCAGCCCCGACTTGCCAGTAACAAGTGCTACGGACAGACCAGGAGGAGAGCCTTCACAAGCTACCCGGGCAGAGCAGGCAACCCTTAGGGAGATGCTGAATTCATCTCACTGAAGATTAGCTGTCCAAAAGGTCTACGGTAGCCATCAACCTAGAGCGGTTATCACTCATACTGCCAATTAAATGTCTTTCTTAGGGCAGGCTGTCACATCTTTTGCAGGTGCTTGCTTCTCTGCAAAGCTACATAAATAGCTACGGTATAGGAGTAATTTATGCCACCAAGAGGTGCTAAAGGTAGGAAATTCCACGTTTGTGTGATGGCTTCCTTCTTCCAGGGAGTACAGCCCAAATTGTATCAGAAGTGATGAGATCCTTGTATGTAGGTTCAGACCCCTCAAGAAAGTGCTCTGTGTGATGAAGGAAATTAAGTGCTGGAGAAGTCACTAAGCCATGCTCCTGCCTGCACTGTGTGACAAGAGTGCCTTTGGTCATATACATTACAAACTCTTCCAAGGAGGGATTTTGCCACTAATTTTGTTTTGACAAATTGTAGCAAGCGTCCTATGCTTGCAGCACTACATAGATAATACACATCGCCTTTAAAAAGGCTAAACTACTCACAATTCAAGCGACATTTACTGTTCTTTTTAAATTGGAGAGTGAATGTATTGAATCAGTGTGTTCCATGAATTCTGAGCATTGCACGCAAATGACAAAACAAGGATAGAACTGGGACTGCTAGGAAGGACCAAGACTTTCTTTCTAATCCATCAGAGATTTAAAATAGTTTATGCAAGCATACAATAGCACTTGCCAACTAGTGATACATGAAAATTGATTATGTGTAAAAGTACAGTTTCCAAAATCCTGAAAACACATAACAGAAAACTCAAATTGGCTTAAATTTCAGTGTGTGAAAAAGACATTTTTATTCAGCATCGGCTTAGCAAAAAAACAATATCAAAAAACGGTATTAAAGAAGGTCTGAAAATACCTCATTCCTCCTAGGGATGTCTTTCAAGACACACTATCTTTAAATCGAAGAGCAACGTTACACATCTCTCATCCTTGTTATACTTCATTGCTAAGATGGACAAGGTCCTAGATTGAACCTGCCCTGGAATTCTCAACTTAGCAGGTGGAGACTTGTCTTCTTGCTGCAAAATGTAGTTTTACAGTATCTTGCAGAACTGTAAACGTCCCTCCTACGTTACTGAGCACTATTTACCTCTTCAGATATTACTACAGGTACACTTGTAAGTCTAAGACATCATTTCCAGTGTACCTACCCGATTCAGCACAGGACTTGCCCCTACTGAACCCACTAGCGTTTCGTCTAACTTAGTCGTAAACGTCCCGCACGAGGTCATTTTCAAGAGCACTTCTTTCACAGAATTCTTCCTAAAAGAAACAATTCTTCCTCCACCTCCTCCCCCCTGCCACCAGGGTATTTTTCTCCCAGTTGCGCGTCATCTTTTCCTCATCCCATTCCAGCACTCCGGGTGGTATCCTGTAGACACCGAAAATAACCTCTTCCCCCATCCGCCACGTCAGTATTGCTCAGGCCACCTACACCCCGTCAAGGCTCCCATCACCTCCCTCTCCCACTAGGTGCTACTCACTGGGCGTGCTCACGCCTCCTAGCCCTCTTGCTACTCTTTCAGCTTTTAGTAACTCGGCTCAGACAGGCAGGGGCCTAGGCCACCAGGCCGCCGGACCGAGGCGGGGCCTCTCTTCGAGGATTTATGGTACAGGGCTGAGCC
>VZTL01006119.1:40045-69095 GCA_013400535.1 Scopus umbretta | reverse complement strand
AACAAACAAAACAAAACAAAAGAAAGAACACTCTTGCCATGGTAAACTCCCCACCAGTAATCTGGCATCAGTAGCCAATTCACCATATCTTATTCCAAAAATTTAATGTCTCTTTCATTAATCTGGGGGGGCCGCTTAAATCTGTACAACTATAAGTTGCAAGAAGATTTCACAAGCAGTGGGGATTTTGTGACCATGACCTGTTATAACCCAGAGAGAACATGCAATGGTATTTGTATTTTTCTACTGAGTAGTTATTTTCAGAGGCAAAAAGCCAAACACTTGCATAACTCACTATTACCATTCTGTGTATCTATGACATTTGTAAGCGGACAACACTTTGGCTGACGATATTGAGCTGGTAAAAGAACAGGGCACGTCTACGGAGAGGAGCCAGTTTAAATATGATAAAGATTAGAGTAAATAGGATTTCAGTCCTCCCCCCCCTTTTTAAGTAAATGGAGTAATTCTCTGAGCATGTGGAAAAATAATAAACAACCTCGCTGCTGCCAAATAACAGGCCAACAGTCTAGACTTTTTCTTAACTGGTAATCAACCAGATTAAGAAATTGTGAATAAATGCCTGACGTGCTATTTCTTTGCTTTATGCAATCGAATACATGCTACTTATTTGTGAAATCCTGCGAGAACTATTACAGCATTGGAATCGAGACCAAGGCTTGGGAAGACTTGCCATTCGTACCCTTTTCTTGCTGCTGGTGTCCGTGTCGGGGTACTTGGCAGCCATGGGCATTGCTGTGATAGCTGAGACCAGTGCAGCAATTCAGCCAGCATCACACCAGCTTTCCACTGTATGCGTACATTTTGTAGGTTTGTAGGAAGATATGTGTCTGTGTGTTTGTTTCTGCGTGTGTGTATAAACTATAATTTGATTACGAAGAAATGTTGCACGGTTTAGTAGACTCAGCTCAGGCCTGGGAGCCAGGAATGCTCGGTGAACTCATTGCAAAGTTATGTAGGCCAAAATTCCCTGTATCATCTTCTGGTTTTAGTCACATTTCGATGCTGTCGGTCTGATTTTTGTCTGATGAAGAGAACACAAACAGCTCCCACCGACACTGGTGAGTTAGCAAGCACTCAGCTCCTCCACGCTGGTAAATTGGGTCCCCTCGCATCGAAGCGCTCAGTGTCAGAGGCGGTTGCTTTTATCATCTGTCTTCGCACGATGACATACATCCTTATTATTCCTTATGATCTGTTCTCCGGCTTTTAATGACCCTGCAGAGCTAATGAGATGTTTAGTTCCCCCACCCAAGCACAAGCATATGGATGAGATGGTATCAGGCAGCTCGCTGAAACCATTAAATCTCAGGCATGCAGAATATCCAGAAAGTTCCTGTTTTCAGCGTGTCAGTCTTCAAATGCAGAAGCATACGGCATGCTCACATGATGGTAGCAGCATAACAGAACAAACTGTCTTCTGCAGACAAAATCCTATCTATTTTTAATTTTAAAAAGATTGCAGAAAGCCAACAGCATCCTGGGCTGCATCGAAAGCAGCGTGACCAGCCGGTCAAGGGAGGTGATTCTCCTTCTCTACTCTGCTCTCACAAGACCCCACCTGGACTACTGCATCCAGCTCCTGGGCCCCCAGCATGAGAAGGATGTGGACCTGTTGGAGCAAGTCGAGAGGAGGGCCACGAAGATGATCAGGGGGCTGGAGCACCTCTCCTGGGAAGGCAGGCTGAGAGAGTTGGGGTTGTTCAGCCTGGAGAAGAGAAGGCTGCGGGGAGACCTTAGAGCAGCCTTCCAGTACCCGAAGGGGGCCTGCAAGAAAGCCGGAGAGGGGCTTTTTGCAAGGGCATGCAGTGATAGGACAGGGGCTAATGGCTTGAAACTGAAAGAGGGTAGATTGAGATGAGGTCTAAGGAAGAAATTCTTCACTGTGGGTGGCGAGGCACTGGCACAGGTTGCCCAGAGAAGCTGTGGATGCCCCATCCCTGGAGGTGTTCGAGGCCGGGTTGGATGGGGCTGTGAGCAGCCTGCTCTAGTGGAAGGTGTCCCTGCCCCGGCAGCGGGGTTGGAACGAGGTGATCTTTAAGGTCCCTTCCAACCCGAACCATTCTGTGATTCGATGACCCGCGCATGACTCTTCTTCCACTCGATGCAGTTTTCCTACCTTTCTCCCTTCCTTCCAGAAGCCCTGGCCTTGGTAATGTCACACAGTAATTCTCTATCACGGTAAATGTGATGGCAGGGGATAGTGATTCACAGCAGTGTCCCAGAGCCTGCGGGGGCCTCTTCCCACAGCCCAGAAGCTCTCCTGCAGCGGACAGCTGAGATGCTCCCGCTGAGAGACCAGCAGACTCTCTTTTATCTTCATGCAGCAAAAAGCCAAGACATCCAGGGACGCCGGCCGTCCTTCCTCAGCTGCAGGGGAGAGACATGAGCGCAAACCCAGGAGGAGCAGCCTCGCTAGGTGCAGAGCGGGAGCTGAAGGTTCAGCACCAGCAAGAGCCAGAACGTAGAGTTAGATTTCTCCTGGAAGACCTGCTCGCTTCTCCTTTTGGCACACAAAATGGGGAGGGACCCTCACTGCAAACCCTGTCATCCCACCCCAGGGGTCTGCGGCGTCTCCTAGCGGGGATTTCCCCCAGGAGGGGAGGCTGCACCCCACCTACAGCACCTCCTGGGGTGCGTCTGGTGGCGTAGGGGGGTGAATGTGAGGGGAGAGGGAGGTGTTCCTCCGCCCTGTGCTTTTCAAGTAGATGATTGTACTGGTTGGGTTTTTAAATGGTAAAAGTGCAAGCACTCGCGGTCTTCCTTGCATGAAAGGAAGCATTGTGCACGAAACACAGGAAGAATTTCCTTTACTGTAACTTGTAGGGAGCAAAGGAAATAAAAGCAGAACAGCAGCTAGATGAAGGTCAGATGATCGTATGAATCATACGGTGATGCAAGTTATCGAGTGCACAGCTCAGCGCACCGCCCAATAAAACCAGATGCCACCTAAGTACACAAACATCACTTACCTACAATCACTTACCCCACATGGGAGTGATTTCTCTTGCTCAGAGAAGAATGGGCTGCTTTTTTTTTTTTTAGTTTCTTACAATGATAGCGTGAATTTAAAAAAAATCAGGAAAAGATTTACCAGGTAGGACAACAGTGATGATATTGAGGCAGAAGCGATTTCTTTAGATTTTTAGGCATCTCATTCCACCTATGTGCAAGCTGAGAGGTAAGCATTCCCCAGTCTGAAGATACTGCAGAGGTGATGGAGGCTGCTGTCGGGGTATCGGCAGAGCCGCGTCTGGAAATGTGTTTGCTATTGCCATTGGAAGGGGAAACACAATGAAATCCATGCAGAGAGCTGCCTGGCCTGTAGGAAGCACACCGGCTTCCAGAAACACCGTGACACCAAGAACAATCTTGTCAAGGAAACATTATTTTTAAGAACTGTGTCTGAAATGGCTGCGCAACTCGAACCGGCAAGCTTTGACTTCTCTGGAAAGCTGAACGGGGCTCACTGTATTTCGACACGTCGCCGGTAAGCTGCCCTCCGAGTGCCCTAGCTCCCCTCGGTGCCATGCGGAATACTCTCAGTGCCGTCCCAGCGTGCTGAAAGCCATGGATGATACCAGCAGATATCTCAGCATCAGAGTTTTTCAAACAGTTTTTAATGTTTTTCTCAGAGCTTCGGCCAGTGGGCAGATTCGTTCCATAGAGGTCTGCGTTGCATTTAAACCGTTGGGTTTCATTGCTGTCTTTATCCAAGGCAAAATTGCCTTTGGAGTAGAGGTGTTTTTGATACAAACAACTGCTGTAGCAGTTGCAATATTGTGAACTATTAATTGAGCCTGTCTCCAGGAGGGTATTACAAATGTGCTGCGCTTTTTAAAGAAGGTACCAAGAGAAATGGCAACAGTTTGTGGGCCTGCAGTTAGGGAGACCTTGAGGTAGCAGGAACCACCCCAGAGTTTTTTTCAGTTGTGGTCTAAAAGAAGGGTGTGCAGACAAATAGTAAAGAATCCGCAACCAAAACCAGCAGTAAGAGTATTGCAACAAGAAACTGAGAGAGCAGAGCTCAGCAGAAGCCCGTGTCCAGGATGGGAGTCACCAGCAGTTGCAGGCATCTCCAGGGGTCTGGCACTGACTGATTGTGAGTGGAGCCGGCTGCCAGAGAGCCCACAAACGTGAAGGCGTGGTGACTTGCACAGCCCACCGGTGACGGTGCTCCGGCAGACGGAACTGTTGGTACCACCCTGGGCAAGGAGGGGGTTACAGTTCCGTTGGCAAAAGCTGTTTCCTCGTGGGGATGGCGAGACCGCCACGTGCTCTGGTAATGATGCTCAGCTGCCTCTCTAGTCGACTGTCTGAACAGGAAATAGCTGACTCACAAATTAATTAGAAATGCTTAATGAGCTCTCATGCTTTGACCGTAAGTGATGAAGGTGGAGGACAGACACTGCTGATGGAAGACGTTTCCTCTCAAACTGCCTCTGTTGTACGCGTTCTGAAAAAGAGGGAATTCACCCCGTATGTCTGAGCCTGATGTCTTGGCACTGGACAAATCCCGCGTGAGCTCCCGCCGAGCGCTGCCGGGGCCGGTGGTGCTTTCGGAGAGCAAAGGCTGACCTGCCGCAGGAACCCGCGATCCAACGGGGTCAGCAGCTTCCCAGCGAGCAAGCCTGGGAAAAAACAGGCAAGGATGTGACAGTGAGCTGCCACATATTTGAGAAGTTGCATTTAGGTTAAAGATTATTTTCCCCCTAAAAACGGGAGTCTGAATTCATAGCCGTAAAGAGCCGCAATTGCCAGGAGCAGCGGGGCTTCTCACTAGCCCAGGACGGGGCCTTTGAGTTTAATACTAAATCAGTTCAAGCCTATGGTTCTTAAAAAACTGTATCCGTTTCCATGGGAAAGGCCTGCTTTTCACTAACCTATAATTTAAGAAATGGTTCGCAGATTTAAACTGTATTTTGAAAAATAAATTCGCCTCCAGGCTGATGGCTTTTACAGCCTAGCTAGCCTCAGAACAATGTCACGTGAAATGACAGAGATCAAGACCTTTATTTAAACTGTTGGAGCTGTACAAGAAAAACAGGCCTGGAGAATAAAGCGCACGATCATTAATTATTGCGGCACAAGCAGCACAGCTGTAATTATCTTGTTCGCCGAGAATGTCTCCCGCAAATTTTATCAGTCATATTGTTAATACATGGAAACAGGAGCCCTTATTCTTTCTGCTCTTTCGGTAGTGATCAAAATTAGACAAGATTTCTAGTTACAGCTGCTATTAATAAATCTACTCCTTGAAAATTTGGTAGTTAATTTCTTAGGATTCAGTGCACTCAATAAGCTATTGAAAAATATAATTGCTCGTGGCTGTAATTTTGAAGTAATTACAGAAGAATTGCTGAATGTAGTCTTTTCAAACGCATGAGTTCTCCAACGTGAAAAGCATCTCTGGCAGCAAAAAGAATCAAGCACACAAACCCATTTGTACCCTCCTCCCAAAAGTCACTGCTTATAAACGCCTTTCTAGCATAACGACCCTCTGCAATCCCCACGCCGGAGCCTTTAAACGGGGGTGCCTGCCCCGAAGAGGTCCCACGCGCTCGAAGCACCGGTTCCAGCGGTCCGGTACCAGCGCCGGGAGCCGACTCAGTGGCTTGCCGTGGTCACCCTGCACGGACTCGGGCTTTGCCTCCGTCCGCTCTCACCGCTGCTTTCGGTGCTGGCTCTGGGCCGTTTATAAACCACTTTTCTTTTGGTGACATCAGTGGAAACATTCTAGAAGTTCATTCTATTAGCCAAGAAAACAAAAATAATTTGCCTTTAGGAAGTAAGATGCTCATTGCTCAAGGAAATGCTCTCACCCATCTTTTTCAGCCCGACTACGTGCACTTCCGTAAGAAACACCGGCTTCATTTGCTACGCTGCTCAAGGAAAACATTTGTTTTCTGTTAACGGCTGGGACAAATGCCACCTTCAGCTCTCCCGCTCGGCCCCAGCGATGCCACGAGCGACGCATACGTGTGTCTCGGAGCCGCGACGTCAGCCCATCCTACTCGGGAAGGGAAGAACGAGAGCGGCCCTGCACCCCGCTTACCGCAATTGCTCCAACGCAGCAGAGCCACGTGGGATGTACCTGCAGCATCCCGCGCCTCCTTAGTGGTTTTCCTTAAGCAAAAAGCTGAGTCTGTCCCACCAGTGACATAAAAACTCAGGCTAAGGAGTTAACGAAGAAGAAAAAGCAAGTTCCAGATTAAACAGATGCTTTGGTTACCGCGGTTAGAAACCAAATGAGGGGAGCAGCCAAAGGCACGGTGGTCAGAGAAAGATCCTCTCTCTTAGCAGTTTAGAAAGCGCAGGGCAGATGAAATCTTGAAACAAGAAAATACCAGCACTGAACAATGTCTTTACGGGCTAAAACCCGGCGGGCCCAGGGATGGCCCCGACCGCCGGCACCTGCGGCACCACAGGGCCTCCCCCGCCCCGGGCTGAGCCGGACGAGCAGTCACCTGTGTCGGGGGAAGCGGCTCCCTCTTGCTCACACAAGGTTCTGATTTTGTAATGGGAAAAAGATGAGCCAGGGCAGGACCTTCCCCTCCTGCCACCCCCACCCCGCAATAACAGAAGTTGAAGACTTCTCTTGGTCTGTAACTTCATCTCTGAGAAGACATATCTACGGAAAAACTGCTACCAAAGGAGCCGGCTTGCAGGTCCTTAAGGAAAACAACAGCAAAGAGAAAGCATGAAGGCATTCGGGGAGCGAGGGGTGGATCACCCCAGGACTCCCCACCAGCACCCGGACGGGGGCTCCTGTCCCTGCCCAGGGCCTGGCCGGAGACGGGGCACAGGCAGAGCAGCTGTGTCACAAGAAGCAGGCGTCTGCTTATCTCCTGTACTGCTTTCGAAATCCGGGACCAACCTACAGCCCAAATACTTCCTTTGGGATGTTGGCGATAAGGACCTGCCGGCTGGTGCCTCATCAGCGCACGGAGCTCCGCTGTGCTTCCCAGCTCTGCCCAGGAGTGACGGTTCCTCGCCCTCGGTGGTGTTTGAGCACCCAAACAGCTGGCTAGATTGCATTGCAAGGCTCCGGTACGGAGCTTTGGTGGAAATCTGGCCTTGAGACAACAGCGAGTGTCTGCGGCAGGACCGGAGCGCCCGAGCTCCAGCACGAAGAAGCCGCACGGCCGGGCTCGCCCCGCAAACCACCGGGGCCGGTTGTTCAGCCCCGCGCCCGCCGCAGCCCGGCCAGGGGGGCTCCCGTGGGTGCCGATGGGCCGCATCCGCATGCACAAACTGCTCTGCCCGCAGACCGGCCACGGCGGGCGTTGCCCAAACCCACAGGGGCTTTGAGCAACAGGTACCGGGCAGAGGAAGCCACCGCGCGTTGGCGTTCAGCTGACGCGCGTTAACGTCACGGCTCGCATTAACGTCACGGCTCGGGGAAGGGGCCCGTGTCGCCGCGCTGTGGCTCCGAGCTCGTTCCGGAGATACGATCTTGTGGCAGAGGCGGCTGCGCAGTGCCTCCCCCTCCGCCGGCAGCGCAGGAGGTGCTGCCGGCTGCCTCACCGCAGATCGCCTGTGATGTTCTTCAGGTGGCCTGTCCTTCAGCAGTAACGTCTCAAAGCACAGGATCAGCTACTTACTGTCATCCGTCTTACTTCCACACCTTTTTCTTCTGTGCAGTAATTACCGGTGATTGGCGTTGAGAGCCCTCCGTGCCCTGTTGTGGCTGGCTCCTCAGGAGCGCAGCTGAAGGCAGGAGCTCAGGCGGTGACTCCCCACCCTTGGAGCAGATGTCTTCGTCTCCAGCTGGGAACAAACAGCTGGAACAGGCAGACGTTTAGAAATCAAATTCTGCCGCTGTACAAATATTTTCGGTAACGAAAATAAACAAAGAAATGGGAGTAACATGCTTCCTCCTGCTACTATGCTTCCTAGGAGGAGACGGGCTGTAAGGGAGCAGAGGACCTGCGCAAGACCCAAGCAGGTGCCGCAAGGGTGACGGCTCACGCGAAGCTGTTCCTTTCCAGAGGCCACACAACGTGTCCAGCCTTGCAGGACAGCCGGCAGACATCGCCCTGGCAGAAAACGCTGCCCAGCAGTGGTTCCTCGGGGGAAAGGAGAGCCACAGCACCTCTCCGACTCACGGCCCTTTGCGCCAGCTCCTTGGCCGATCCCGTGGGGATCCACAGCTCCGCGGGAAGCTCCACGTTGGCACTTTCTGGGCCGGTCAGGACAGGACTTCACGTCGCCGTCCTTGGGTGCCGAGTGAGCTGCTTGTCCTGCGACGACGCTGACAAAGCTGGCACGGCACAGCTGAAACCTGGAGGAGATGCATTTTGAATAACGCTTTTCTGTGAGGGACAGTATGAACGTGCACGCTCTGGCTCAGCAGTTCAGCCCTGCTCTGCTGTAGGCGCCGCAGCGTTCCCGCAGCCAGACGCTGCTGGCATTTCTCCTCCTTTTCCCCCCACAAGGCAGCAGGACCGTGCCCTGCGCTGGGGGCGGCACGGGGGACACCCCTGTTCCTTCCCTCTGACCCCCAGGGCGGGGGGAATTAACCACCCCTTCGGGGCAGGCACCAGCCACGTCGGACACAGCCGATTTGCCTTCCAGCTCCTCTGCCAGGAGAGGTCCGGAGGCAAAGCCCATCCTACCGGGAAGCCAGGTTCTGCTCTAAAAGCCTGGATAGCTCCCACCAGGATTTCAACTTGCGGTTCTTCAACTGCCAAAGCTGAAAAGCACCGATTCCAGCAAAGCGGCACCTCCAGTGAGCACCAGCAACACTTCTGACAAACCCGAGAGCCGGTGCATTTGGATTTGCCTGTAGCGATAGCAATGACGGTATCGTACGCAGGCCAGACAGGAATGCCGCGCAGTCGGTGCGCGAAGCCTGCGATGCTCCTGTAGCCCACGAAAAAACCGAGGGGGTGGCTGGAACAGAAGGCGCACGCTGCAGCACATCGGCAGAGGCGTGACTGGCAGCGCAGACGCAGCCTCGGAAGATGTGCCTGTCTCCGGGGTGTCTGCTCGTTTTTTAACTCCAGCTACAAGGCCGCTGTTTTTTAATGACAAATGGTTCAGTCACATTCACAGAGAGACAAGAAAGCGACAGGGGTTCAGCGGTGAGCCGTTCAGGAGCTCTGTGTGTTCGTGCAGCCAAGAGTGAGACGGCGAGCCGCTTCCCACCCCGTGGGTCCAGAGACGGTCCTGTGGTTTCGCTGCGCTAAGCTGCACAGAAAGCAACCACCTCCTCTTCTGCAGACGCCTGGGAATGACGCGAGGGATGAAAGACGCTCTGGTACTCGGATGCCTATGGCTCGCTTCCCTGCCTTTGCCTGGGCAAAAGTGAATCAGCTTTCCCCTTTGTTTCAGGAAAATGAAAGAAATTACAGAAAAGGAGTAACAATGCATTCAACGTACTGGCTAGCAAGTGCTATATCCCAGTCTAGCTGGAGAGTTAAAAAGGAAATCAATTCTGGGCATTAACATCGGCGTTTTCTGGATGCTGCAGCGATTATACCGCTGAATTTACCGCTAACGTAATCGCTTGCCAAACACCCGCGCAGACACATGACCGCCGGCTCGCCTCGCGCATCCCCCCGTCAGGCGGACACCTCGTGACCATCTCCTCCGGTAACACAAAATTCTCTGTCCTCCGTTAGGTGCCCTCAGCCAGCTGCGTCCCAGCCCCAGGAACACCGCCGGAGGTCTGGCAGTCCGTTTGAAGCAGCGGTGCACAAGCGTGCGTCACCGACACCCCACAGCTGAGCCTCCTGCCCGCCGCCGGCGCCGGCTAAGGCCGAGCATCTCCTGCCGCAGCTCCTGCCGGAGTCGGGCTCGGCGCTGCCCGCTGTAGCCCTCCAGCGCCGCTGTGGAACCACAGGCTCTGCCGTTCGAATCCGTCACGGCACAGGAACACCAGGCCGAGCAATAAACCTCCTGCGTTACGATTGTTAAAAGGCCGTTGATTCTCTTATCGATTGTTCTTACATCGCCCCACCCACACGGAGCATTAAGCCATTTGGTACACGCTACTCGGGACGGGAACCGAGAACGCGCAGCCTGAGCAGCTCATCCGTTCCCTGCTCGTCGGGAGAGCTCACGGTGGTCTGACCGGAGCAGTTCATGCCCCCGCGATTCTGCCGCTACAGCTCTCATTCCTCCTGGAAAGGGGGGAAAAAAAAAAAAAAAAAAAAGGTCTGGCAACAGGTTATCTTTTTACAAGACAGGACTTGGCAGGTTCAAGTGTAAATCCTAGAAAGCTCCGGCCCGGTGAGCCCGGCCGTGCTGCACGTGGGACCCGCGGAGCCTCCTGCCCTGCCTGCTCTCTGCAGGACGGTGCCCACCGCTGCTCGCCACCACTCGCGCCCCGGCCCTGGCCCACACCTCGCGTGCAGCGAGGGCACCTGGCGAAGGCTTCTTCGGGGACGGTAAACCACGAGAAAGCCTATCAAAAATAGTAGGGGCAACTGCTTCGGGCGAAGCAAGGTCTCCATCTTTTGCCAATTATTTATTCCCTCTTCAAGAATACAGGACCTGTACTAATTAATCCGAATGCTCTAGAAGCTGTCGTATTGTACCCTCTGCTACCTCTTCCCCGGGTAATTCTCCTCCCTGTGTGAGATTATGACTGCACTTTTCTTGACAGCACTGTATCGTCATTTCAACTTACAGTTAATAAAACCTTGCAAAGACTTCTCGGTGACCTTTATTCCCGCGCAGCAGCCCAGAGGGACAGAAAAGGGATCGTAACGGGGCAGGTGGGCACAAGCACGGTCACCGCTAGGAGAGGAATTACAAACGCCCGACTAGTGTGCCAGACCGCTTTGCGGGTGCCCTCGGGAACGAGCGTACGGACCAGCGCGAAGACCGCGGCTTCGTGCTTACGTCTGTTCTCCTCACGCAAAGCCATCGGTACAGACGGTCAGGAGCACCTCCCCGTCTTACTGTTGCTTTTTGGGCCAACGACGTGCATGCCTGAAGGGACAGCAAGTTCAAATCCCAATTCCTATCGGAAATGGTCAATTCCTTAAGAGACCCCGACTGAAATGGCTGCAGCACCTCTGAGCAGTAGGAGGGATCCCCGAAAGGGATGTGTGACGGGAGAGGGACAGACGTCGAGCTCGAGGTGGTTGTTCATACGCTCGCCAACGCTCTCCTACTACACGTAGAAACAAATCGGACAGAAAAATGTACCAGAAGTAAATTGACATACTGTATTTATTGCACAAATTTCCCCTAAAACTGGGAATGGTTATTATAATACAAGTGCACATCTTGGGAAATATATACAAAAACAGAAGAGATAACAAGTATGTACATTTTACCCAGCATTTTACAAGTACCACCATCTAAATAATTTAGAGAAAGCAAAAAGTTGTCATAAAACATCTATAATAACTAATAAGGAAAACGTATGCAAGGTGTAAAATCCTTTCTTTTAAATATTTTTTTGTTCTTAGCAGCCCAGTGTTTGCCAATTGCAACAAAACCAAATTTGCCAATTTGCGTGCCTAGTACACTTAGTTTTCAGCCGGAAAATTAAGACATGTTAATGGAGATTGGTAATAGTGGGGAAAAAAGAAATCAAACATTAGTCTCCTAGTCACATAAAACAAATCGCGATACACTTTTAAAAAGTCGATGCTCTAATCCTGTAAAAGATCCCTTTTTGTATTATTTAACAGACAGACATACGTACCACATCGTTCGCGTACCCTAGACGCTAACTTAGAGAGTAACTTCCCATCGCACGAGGGTTTTGGCTGCGTTTCGACTAGAATACTGCTCGAGAGGGTGCCGCCGCGCCGCGAGCCGTGCTGATGCCGAGAAATACTCGTTTCAAGCTGCGCAAGGGCCCTTCTCGAGAGCCCAATCCGCTTCAGAGCAGTACCCACAATTCGCCTAATAACGGGTAAATGGAGGAGAACGCAGTATTTTCCTGTAAGGATGCATTCGAAGCGCGGTCCTGGGAGGTGCCAGGATGACGGCGCGGCGCGCCCCAGCCATTCCGGCACGTCCTACGCGTGAACCCACGTACGGATCCTCCCCGGAGGCAGGAGCGCATCCTCGGGGTTCCTCAGCCAGGACCACGACGCCAGCGCCCGGCAGCACTAACGCCATCAGGTTCCAACGGCAAATCTATGTACAAATGTTCAGAATCGTAACTATTGGCTATAGAACGTATTATAGGAAAGAGTTAAAAATTCATATTCTGAGCTCAAACCTATATTTCATTACAAATGTGTTTACGCAACCGGGCCCCTACGTTTTGTGCTCGTTCCAAAAGCCAGATGTAACATCATCGTGTGGTGGAAGAAAGGACATTTGAAGAACAGGGGAGAAACACATCCCTAGATCGCATATTAAACGCACGTTTCTTCCCTGCAGCAGTCAGCGTTAGGCTCTATATACAGAAAGAGTTTCGAATGACACCGCCTATATTAACGTTTGGTTTACTTACTAACATAGACTCGGTCCTACACGGGAAGGGGTGTGGGTCTGCCGTGTAGATCTCCCCGGGAGCAGAGTCTTAAGTCACAGATTTTATGTATTACTGAAAAAAAACCCCACTCTGGGTGAAATCCTGGCCCCAGCGAAGGAAGGGAGGAGAGTTTTGTCGTTGACAGCGGTGGGGCAGGGATCACTCCTATTGTTTTCAAGTTTATCAAATGGTTAAAATAGATTTGTATTTAAAATGACTCTGCAAACAACAATAGCAGGCGTGCTATGCTATTGAAAAAGATGATTACAGAATGACGTATTTATAGACCTGTTCACAGAGTTTAGCGACCAAGCGACCACGTGTCTCCCGCTTCTGTGGATAACCCACGAACTCCAATATCCTGAACGCAATCGATGAAAACAGAACCTAAAAATCAGCAACATTAATTGGCTGCTAGGACGAATACGCAAAGAAAAGCCTATAATGAAGTGTCCAGTTCAACTGAGGTAGTAGAGCCTTTGAAAACATAATCCACCTACCACTGCGTATTTACATGACGTACACCAGACTGGGTCCATCAGCTATTCGTACAACTATTGTATATACAATGACAAAAGAGTGACGGCTGAGTCGAGGAGAAATGCTGAGAATAAAATAAACAACAGCTCCTGCTGGGAATTACACAAGCGAGTAAAAAAGGGATTAGAGTTGTCTGCATCAAGGGTGTACTTGTCAAAAAATAATTTTGATATTACTATACTACGGTGTAATCAAGGTTCGGGTTTTTTGTAGAATGGTTTTAAAAAATATATCAATTAGTTACCTGAGCAATTAAGGGTAATAGTCTATTCATTTTTTTTCCCCGATGCTTTGGTACAATTATTTCTAGTTCATTATTTCAATAGCTGACTGACTGCTGTAAAAAGAATATGATGTTGCAAGAACACTACAGACCGTAAAAAAGTTAGAGGTAATAGTCATGTCGTTCTGGGGACCCCATGGGGAAATTTCAGCCAACGTTCTCTTTAGATTTTTTTTTTTAAACATTTTGATTACGTTGTGGAAGAAAAGCATCGCTTAATATAAAGCAACATTTAAACATTATAAACATTTAATACTGGCTACAACAACCGGCCAAGAAAGAGAATCTCCATCGCTGGTTTGTCTGTTGGCCTCTTCCTCCCTCCTCCCTGTCCCCCCCCGCTAGGCCCTCTCCCCGGGAGAAAGATCATCAACACGTTTTGGAGCTGAGTGTCATTAATAAGCTTCTTACAAACCAAACCAGCTCCCGCAACCCCTGTTCTTCCTCCAGGAAGTATCCACAACGTGACTATGACATGAAAAAGTAGAAGTTGTTTACAAATCGTTGCAGCTTGAGAATTACAGATCGTAACGAGATCCGAATCAGTAGAAGCCAGTCTGAAGCCAGCTGCTGCACTCTCTTGTTAAGTTTATAACTGGCGATAGCATCATATGTTCCTCAAAGCAGTTCTTCCTCGCGTTCCCCAGGATAAATTACCGCTAGCCACTCTGGCAGAAACTGATAAAAAATGCGGATCTTCAGCTTTTGCTAAAATCTTTGCTTTTCTGCAGCTGAAATCTCGGGCTTACTCATTTTGCTTTTTTCCTTTCTTTATCCTTTTTTGTAAATGGCCAAGTGGGAGAGGAAACGTCTCCAACTGTTTGCATAACGCGCAGTCATATATGGAGGTGCTGCAGCTCGACGAGCAGTTTGTTTTAGTTGCTTCAAAGAGAAAGGAGCCAGAACAAGTTGTCTTCCACGTTGTTTCCAGAGGGGAAAAAAAAAGTCAACATCTGTGGCCTCTGGCATTTTAAAGCAGTATCTGGGCAACATACGGAGAGTGAGTGCTTGCTACAGCTGCCAGTAAGGGGAGGTCGCTGGATTCAATCCTAGAAGGAAGCAGAAGAGACACATTTAATCTAACCCGAAACGTAGCTGGGCTGAACACGTGCGCTAGTCACCACATTGCCTGCTCGAGCCCAAGTGTTGGTGCTGGGGCTGCGAGAGCACGCCGCTCCGAGCGGCAGGACATTCTTCAAGGAAAATGGAAGCCGACCGCGCTGCTCCCCTCACGCAGCGCTGCCAGCTGGGTGACACGCTCCAGCCACCGGACCGTTTCTGCCGTCCCCTCCAGACGCGCCTGCCCGCGCCGATGAGCGACAGCTCCACGCCGCCAGCGCTGCCTTAGCGCCGACCTGACTGTCGGGGGGGGTTTGGGTTTTGGGTTTTGGTTTTTTTTTTTTCACAGAGCCAACAAACTGGTGAGAAAGCAGATGGAGGGAGGAAAACCAGCAGATTCCTTCCTACCCTCAAAGTAAAGGGAGCGACAGTTGGGGGACGAAGCGGAGGAGGAGAGGACTAGGCTAACCTACTTCTGCAGCTACCAAGGAAGCCCTGGCAGCCCACCCCGCTGCAGCTGCTCCCCCAGCTCCAGCTCCACACGCGCTCCGTGTGCCTTCCTGCTCACCCTGTACTCCTCTGCATAAAAAAGATACTCAGAGCCTTCCTATAAACACCCCTTAAATAGCTTCTCCGCCTGTGCCCCACACCCACAGAGAGGTATTATGTGCCTTACATGACACAGAGGGTGTTTTCTGCCATGTAGGGAAAGTCAACCTGGAGGAATCGGGTGCCCCACGTTGTTCAGTGATGACTGACCAACTAAGGAAGGAGTCTGACAAGCTCTGGAGCGCTGAGCCCATCTTCCTGCCCGGAGGGAAGAGAGAAAGGCTGGGGGATCCTCGGGATCAAGCAATGGCTCAGGAGAAGCCTGCGGCCATGGGTGATTTATGCCACACTACGGTTCCAGTCCCATTTAGGAATCCATTTCGCTGTGCTTAGAACAAGCCCAGGCGGAGGATGTGGCACCAGGAAACCCAGGGCAGCACCGCTCGGAGGAGGTTTGTGATCGTACCCCAGCACCATGCCCAGCTCCTTGACGTGAACTCTCATCTGGCCCTTGAGATACTCGGACAGCATCTTGCTTTTGAAATAGAGCTCCTGCAGCCGATCTTCCAGGTGCATGACGCACTAGAAAGCAAAGGGAGTTGTGTCAGGGAGAAGACAGCGCTGTATCCAGACCGCACCCAGCCTCCGAGCAGAACAGCACAGACCCCGTACACCTACTGCCTTTTCCGTGGCCGTGTCTGGGTGAATAACTAGTAAGATATTCACGGGCAAGACTCTTACTTTTGAGCAGAAGCCTTTCATTGCGTGTTAAATCAGCATTAACGAGGCAGTTGTCTTGATTACAGAGCAGCGTTTAAACGGACAGCTCAAAGAGCTACACCAGGGGAGGCAGTGGCTACTGAAATTGCGGCTGCGGATAAATACACTAGGCAGAACCTTACGACCTCTTTAACCTATGAAGTGAAAGGATGCTTTAAAAACATCGCCCTCTCGCTTGTCATTCATACTTACGAAGTTTGGAGATAAATTATGCTTGTAAAGCTGGAGAGTGGAATGAAGCAGGTTGGAGACGAGACTCGAGACTAACACTTCTTTTCCCAGCTTATTATCGATCATTCGCCGCTGGCTACTGGCCACTTGCACCGTCCACTTGTCCGTGTCTGCAATAATGCAGACGGCTTCTGCAATCGGCTCATCCAGAACGGGATGCTAGAAACAAAAAATGAATAGCGGAACCCTGAGAGTGACAAATGACGGCGGTCTTTTCACAAAACGTCGCCATCCTGCGATGGCATCCCAGACACGGCTTCATCTAAAATACAGTAACGTGTGCTAAGGTTGCATTCCATCTACTAAAAATAGAGCTTTAGTGGAAGCAAGGCACAGGCTCAGACGGATAGTTGCGTGAAAGCGTGCCACTGGCTGACAGTTAAACCTTTTGATATTTGGTATAAAGAGTTCTGGCTTATCTAATGTATCTTTTAACCCCCTAAAACTCAAAGTACCAAAGGTACCGACTTGCTGTTCAACACGGCTGTGTTAGGGAGGTCGGTTTGATTCCCAGTTGTCACTGGTTTCCCTTTATGGGAGGGCCAGCAGAGGGAGTCGGGAACCAAGCCTGCGCCCAGCTCCTCCATTCCTTCCAAGTAGCGTTTCACCTCTCTAAAGCCATGGAGGTTTTAAAAAAGGAGTGTTTGGAACCCCACTGTCCTTCCCCGATACATTTTTTGGGCTGGACATTTAGGAAGCACGTCGTTCCAAAGAGTGCCGCAGGGACTTCACAGAGGGCTAGGATGCGGTTACTATTTGCCTTGAAGGTAAGCACACCAAATCTCGCTCGGTCCTCTCGTATCCTCTCAATCTCTGACTTTTGCAATCGAAGTTTAAGTCTGCTGGCGGACGTGCGCCGCTCGTGGCTCATACTGCAGATAAACCTCTTTCATTTCGCAGCAGCTACCTCACACCGCTGCCTCTGTTGCCTGACGTTCAGTTACGCTTCACAAACGGCTTAAACATTGGGCCTAAAACCCAACGGCTTAAAACCGCGCCCGGAACGGCCGCGCGGGGAGCGAAACTCCGCTCCCGCAGGGCTGGGCGCAAGGAAAGGGGACAGCAACGCGGGGAACGGCCGCAGGAGGGGTCGCTGCGCCATCTGCCTAAGGGGCGATGCACGTGGTCAACCCGAGAGGTGTGGAAGAAGGGGACATTTCGGAGGCTCCCAGGGGAGCGCTCGGAGAAGCAGGCTGCCTGCTCGCCAGTCTGTGTGCGGGTCTTTCCCCGCTCCCTTGGGAATAGACTGGAGGGGAGCAGAATCATGCTTCTCAGCGACAGCCTGCTCTCCACTCCTCTCCTGGTGACTGCAGACGGGGTAGGGAATACCACGCTTCCCAGTCGTGCCCCAGTTCGTCTAGGCAAAAGCTTCTGTGGAGAAGAGATGATTTCCAGCACACATGAGAAGCGCAAGTCCCCTTAGGACAATTATCTTTACATTGCTTTCTCCTTTCCCGACCAAGCCCGTGCTATCGGACACTTTGACTACAATCCTAAAAAAGGAGGCATGTCCCCAAAATACTGAGCGTTCCTGATGGCTTCACCGCAGAGAACACACAGTTCTGCCCCTCAAGCGGCAGCACGTTGGTTAGACGTGCCGGGGAAGAGGAGGGAGCAAAGGGAGCTCCTGCACAACCACCGCGGCAAGACTCCGTGCCCGGGAAGAGACGCGCAGCAACCTCAGCGTTTGGTCTTGTCTAACATCGTCCCATCCTGTGGGCACGCAACCATCAGCAGGCTGCCGTGCCTACAGGAGGCGACGATTTCTCCACGGCTTAGCACAGAGATCCGTCTTCCCGAGGGCACGAGCCTCTCAGCTGGCTTCAGTGGGAGTCTGAGGCTTGGTGGTCCAGATTTGCAGTGAAACAGCCACGTTTTTCAGATACGTTAATTGAGAGAGGAGAAAAAATGGGTGACCTGGGACTGGAGGAACCTGAAGAGAGCTGCGACGGTAAATATTTCCACTTCCAGCAGGTTTGTACATGCAAAAACATTTGCCTTTCCCTACTGTGACAAATACATTTACCAAATATAGCTTAATTACCTGCACAGCGTGAGACAAATCTGACACCAAACAGTGCCTCAGCTTTTCATCACTTCCTATTCCTTGCAAAACAAAGTCAGGGACGTAAGATGAACAGTAGCCACCTAGTAAGGATCTTCCAAAATTGGCGATACTGGGCTGGACAGAGTTCACTTCAACTAATTTTGACCTGCAAGAAAGGCATATTAAAGAGATGGACAAGAGTAAATAACACATTCAGCTTACAGAGTGGTCGCGTCTTCACATTTATCATCGCTCTGCTAACTGCCACTCCAGCACTTTTTAAAAAGAACGAGTTTAAAGAGAGCTTTTGCAGTCAGCCCGTTGTGGAAGAAAAGGACAGGAGCCAAGATCGCAATGCACAATTAATATTTTTTTCCAGACCACTGATCTCTCTATAGTCCCTTACAACCAGCTAGCTCAGGAGACACTTTTCCAGCCACTGATGCCAAGTTAGGCTACATTCCTCCAAACATGTGACAGGAGAAGAGGCTCTATCTTTTTGAGGCTCTGTTACTGCTGAATCGTACTTACCCAGGGAAGGGAATCTCATATTCTTCTGCCCAATCCTCTTGCTCTCCTCCGTAATAGTTACCGCTTGGTCTAGCTAGATCGTGACCTGTATCCTCACTTTCGCTGTCACCCAGGGCACTATCCGAACTCTCATTTCTTGGAATGTCCCAATCAATTCCCGGGGCGACTTTTTTCTCTATGTTTTCTCTGTCCCCATGGGGGACGCGAATAGAGATTTTCTCTCTTTGGTCCTGCTCACTGAAGCAGTTTTTGTAGGTCTCTTGTCGAACAGAGTCCATAAATTTACAAAACTCGCTAGGTGGCTTGCTGGTCTTTGTACACAGCTTTTTAGAAAACCCTAAGCTACTGTTGTGAGCAAGAAGGTCTGTAGCTGCTCGCCCTGGAATATCATCAATAGTCCGGGTTTCAATTGAACTGTCATCAGTAAAATATTCGTCAAACAGACTCATGCTCTCAGCGTTGTACGGATTTGGATTCCAGCTCTGATGCTCACTACCAACTTGAGGAAAGGGTTCAGCTGTCCCACAGTCTCTATTTTGGTCCTCAACAGTTTGTTTAGCTTCACAGTTCTGATCAGCAGACACTCCTTCCTCCGCTGCTGGTGGGCTGTGATGCCTAGCAATTTGTTCCACTACTGCCTGACTTCTGAGCTCGATGTCTGAATCGGGCGACATGGAATCTCCGATGAGGAAAGTCACCTTTGTCTGAGCTTCGGCAGCGCTGCAAGGAAACGTATCGCAGAAGAGCTTATCCGGCGGCTTCTTTTCCACAGCAATACCGGGTGACCTTGTTACGCTGACCGCCTGGTTGCCCGATTCCAGGGAGTCTTCGTTCCTCCACACGTTTGCTGTTGGCTCCAAATCAGATTCCGCCACCACACGTTTTTCTGGTGAAGCTGACCCTGTGCACACCACGGTCTCTAGCTTTGTGTCTAGGCAGGGTCTCGGTTGCTTAACCTCAGCAGCATCCTCCTGGCAATCGTCAGGAACAATAGTTCTGTTCTCATCTGAAGAAGTTTCCAGCTCTACCTTAGGAGTGTTTTGCGCGTCTTCTCTCTCTTGCTGTGAAACACCTTCTATGTTTTGTGCAAGGGAAATCGGACATTTGCAATATTTACAGCTACAGTTAGGAGTTCTCATTTCTTCAGACTCCAGCGGTAGCAAGTTGCCCCTGTTCTTGTGCATTGTGACAAGCACATACTCAGATTCTTCTACTTCTCCTTTCTCCAGCGTGGTAGTTATAACAGTTCCAGGCATGACAATGGCTTCATCTTCCCCATTTTCTAGAAGATGCGTCTCTTGAAGTTCAGAGCATCTGATGAAGTAAGTAAGGAAATAAAGCAATCTCTGTACCAGGTCATGCCTTTTGCCAACCACAACTGTTTTCGCTAATCTCACAGGGGATCCAATAGCCCCATACAGGTCACCTAGAATAGGAAATAAAAGACAATTATTTTGCATCTCGAAAATAAGTCATTCTTCTAACAGACCGTTGTTGTGGCCAATTTTCAAAGGCCAGGTCTACTACAGAAAAATACTAAAGCAGAAGAGCGAGGACAGCTATGCTAGTATTTTGATTTCAATACAGAGAATCCCAAAGATGCTGTTGGTATCGTATGTAAGGTGACACGCTGGTCAGGGAGACATCTGATCTCCCATATTAGGGAGTATTCGCACCACCTAACTGCCGTGCCTAGCTTTGGAGGCTCATCTCCTGGGTTCCTTATATAGCCATGGGAGAGAGGAGGCATCTGCTCTGAATTACCCTGGATAGTCTGGAAACTGGGCTGAACTTTTACCCACCAAGAGAAAGCTGCAAGGAGAAACAAACCTATGCCAAGAACGAGGGCAAAAAGTGACAGTGGCGGGGGCATAGCTGAAGTCAACCTTCTTCTCGTCCCTCCCGTTGAGCTCTACTATGGGTTGGATGGGTTGTTTTGGCTGTACTCCAGATTCACCTGGGGAAGTGCCTGTGCATGTGTTGTGCTGGAGGTATTTGGGGCACGGCATGAATGCAGGGACTGGGGAGACAGGGGATCCAAGAGGCCTCAAAGGCCAACCTAACCACAGCGGATCCCCTGAGTCCCACGAGCTCCGAAATCAAGTCGTCTTGCCAAGTCCGTAGCCATTCCTGGGTATACCAGAATAGGGCAACCTCACAAAACCTTTCCTTTCCCTTCCCTAACCAAATTCCACGATAATTTGTGTGCAGAGCAGGACAACCTGACCGGAGAGTAGGAAGCTCATGCTCTTCTCATCTTCTCTACTGAGCAATCAGAAGACAGCATGACTAGCTACCCAATCAGCTATGCTTCGAGACCTTACCCGGGGGGTTGCCTACTCATGATTTCCTGTACTGTGTCGCTCCTTTGCCTGTTGTATTGAGAGTATGTTCATTTCTTATGGATTTCCAGAACCAGGCTTATTGTCAGCACCATCCCAAAAAATAAAAATTGGATTTTCCTTAAAGAGGGAGGACCAGAGGAATCATAGAATCACAGAATGGTTCGGGTTGGAAGGGACCTTAAAGATCACCTCGTTCCAACCCCGCTGCCGGGGCAGGGACACCTTCCACTAGAGCAGGCTGCTCACAGCCCCATCCAACGCGGCCTCGAACACCTCCAGGGATGGGGCATCCACAGCTTCTCTGGGCAACCTGTGCCAGTGCCTCGCCACCCACAGTGAAGAATTTCTTCCTTTGATCTCATCTCAATCTACCCTCTTTCAGTTTCAAGCCATTAGCCCCTGTCCTATCACTGCATGCCCTTGCAAAAAGCCCCTCTCCGGCTTTCTTGCAGGCCCCCTTCGGGTACTGGAAGGCTGCTCTAAGGTCTCCCCGCAGCCTTCTCTTCTCCAGGCTGAACAACCCCAACTCTCTCAACCTGCCTTCCCAGGAGAGGTGCTCCAGCCCCCTGATCATCTTCGTGGCCCTCCTCTCGACTTGCTCCAACAGGTCCACGTCCTTCTTACGCTGGGGGCCCGGGAGCTGGACGCAGTAGTCCAGGTGGGGTCTCGTGAGAGCAGAGTAGAGGAGGAGAATCACCTCCCTTGACCGGCTGGTCACGCTGCTTTTGACACAGCCCAGGATGCGGTTTGCTTTTTGGGCTGCAAGCACACATTGCTGGGTGACATTGAGCTTCTCATCAACCAACACCCTCAAGTCCTTGTCCTCAGGGCTGCTCTCAACCCATTCTCCTGCCAGCCTGTATTTGTGCTTAGGATTTCCCTGACCCATGTGCAGGACCTCGCACATGCCCTTGCTGAACTTTGTGAGGTTCACATGGGCCCACCTCTCAAGCCTGTCAAGGTCCCTCTGGATGGCATCCCTTTTGTCCAGGTGTGTTGACCACACCACACAGCTTGGTGTCATCAGCAAACCTGATGAGGGTGCACTCAATCCCACATCCATGTTGCTGACAAAGATGTTAAACAGCACCGGTCACAATACCGACCCCTGAGGAACGTGACTCGTCATTGGTCTCCACTTGGATATCGAGCCATTGACCGCAACTCTGAGTGCGACTATCCAGCCAACTCCTTACCCACTGAGTGGTCCATCCATCAAATCCATGTCTCTCCAATGTAGAGACAAGGATGTTGTGCGGGACAGTGTCAAATGTTTGCACAAGTCCGGGCAGACGATGTCGCTTGCTCTTCCCTTATCCTCCATCACCACCACGGCAGGTGACCTGCCGTAGATGACTAAAGAGGGCTTTACTTTTTGGCTGCCACTTTATAATTGATAATGCCTTAAGAAATTACAACACATATAAAAAAATACAGTGACCGCCTCTAAGCTTGAAATACACACTTTTGTCTTGTTTTGAATTAAAAAAAGAAAAAAAATTAACCTGGGGGAGAAATAACAAGCACCCATAAAAACCACCGCACGCATACCCATTGATGTAAAGCCGTTGCATGGTTTAGAGATGTTTGCCACATACCAAGCTGTGCCCACAGTGGGTTGTATGGATGAGTTTTGGCCAGCATGTCCACGCTCTGGGAAGAATGCTTTTCCAGGAAGATTCTTATAGGCGGCTGGCCATTCGGCATGACGGTAGGGACCCAGGCCAAGTGGTTAGTCAGGACTGCAGTCAGTAAAGCTGGTAAGAACCTGAAAGCAGAATGTTCAACATCGTTTTTTTCTAGGTATGCACTCAGGATGTTAAACTGACAGCAGTTGTACGGTCTGTACGGATCAAGGATTGCAGAAACAGCCTAACGAAGTCGGCAAAGATCATCTCTTCCGTCTCGGTTCTTTGGGGAGAGAAGGGAGGGCTGTACCCTCCCTCCCACCCCTGCAAAGCTCTTTTTTAGAACACGCATTTAAAGTAAAATGAAATATTTTAAACTCGTGGCATCTCAGTTCCTCTGTTTGGCAATAATTATGAGACTTCCTATTCTGCAACCTTTATGTGGTAAAACATCTCAAAACCAACTTACTGTGTTTGCCCTAAGAAAACAGATGCGCCGTCTGGCCCCTGTACCCCAAGGAGGAGATCCCAAACCCTTAAGATCTCTGACTATTGATGAGAAGGAAGGCTATTGCTACCAAACCTGTCAGATAACTACCGCTGTAGTCTTTCATCTAACTGTTAGGGAATTTCAGCACATATGGCTGCTCCTTTTCAGAAATAAAAACCCCCAAAGTTCTGTAGCTGAGCCAGAAAGGCTGTGTCCTTACACTGGCAAAACATTTTTCGCTAGCTAAGCAAGTAAGGCAAAAAAACTTTCCAAAAAATGTTTCACTATCTGATTTATCGTAACGACAGAGCATGGTTTCTGCTCCGTGGGGGAAGGCTGTCTCTCCCTGTCCCCCTTCCTGCAAGAGGAGCGTGCAGAAGCGCAGCCCAAGAGCCTCCCGCACGCCGACAGATGGTGCTGGCGGCCGCTGCAGCGGCTCAGGTGCCCGGGGAAGGAAACAGTCAAACGCCACTGAGCCCTGAAATAATGCTATGTGAACAGTTTACAAGCATCAGGAACCCTACGGCTTAAATTTAGCCCCATTTCCTCACGGGGGACAGCCAGAGGAGGAAAGGAGATTTAAAACTGGACTGAGAAGGATATGGGGCTTGATCTTCCTCTTGCTTCCATCCGTGTAAACCTTGCTATATTTAAAATAAAGCAAGCAAGCAAACCCAAACAAATGACCACGTAAACGTAACCAAGATGTACAGGGCAGGGCCCAAGGGGACTAACGCCAGGAAAAAGCTTCGACTGCAGCAGCAACTGATTTCCAGAAAACACATACGAACCCCTCACGACTCCCTACGGTTTCTCCCATTGCACTGAGGCAGGAGCAGGTGGACCACGCTGACCGCTAACTGTCACCCTCCCATCTGGGGGAGAGAAAAGATGACAAAGTCGGTGGGACAGCTGGAAGATGGTGAGCAGCAGCCCCTTCCTCACGCTGCAGAGAGCAGTTCCCCCCCCCCCAGAGCTAATAGCTGGTCTTTCAGTGCTATTCCCACCCAAACTTCACATGTTTGTGCTCGTTTTAGGACTTAAATGGAGCCAAACGCTTTAAAAACTTCCCCTATTCATGCCCCGGGGAAAGAGGATGAAGTGTTGACAAAAGAGTAAATTTATCAGATTCTCCCGAGTTTATCAAGAACATTCTCTTTCTCAATTTTTAACAACCGCTCACGGCTTTGTCCCGAGGGCGGAAAGGTACTAATGAAGCACACCATTTCTTGAGTGGCATTTTACAGAAGTCAGGTTTAAGAGCAATTTGCGGTCAGAGAGTATTCCAGACGCGGCTCTTGCTGAATGTCTAACCTTGCTCATCATATGATAACTGATTTTGAAAGGTAGATTAATGCATTTCACGAGGTATGTTCACCCCCTTCCAGACATACACACCCATCACGCGCTTCCTACAGACATGTTTCGAGTGTTTAGCCTCTACCGAGACTTAGAGGATTGTGGGGAAGCAGGCGTTTAATGAGATACTTTCTTATTTTTTTTGTTTTCGAAAGACGGTATTTATGGATGCTCTTTTGATTCTTTGATTACCCGGATTTTAAAAACAGATGCAACGATTGGTTTGAAATACAAAGGCATAAACACGTATGTCATTTAAAAACTTAAATCCACCCTACTGGTTTTTCGAAGCATTTTCCATCAAGAAAGTGAATTCCTTCATGAAGCGATGGCAAAGCTGGTTCTTCTCTGGTGTCCCCGACATCATAGTAAGCCAGACAGGCTCCCCGATCCGTGGCATCGTGTAGAGATTGCAAATAGTTGTTCTAGAAAACAAAAAATCCAGGGGACTAAACAAAATAACAGAAGGCAGAGATCCCCCTTCGAAGAGTTTACTGCAACGTTCACTTCCAGCTGTCATTTCTACCAGAAACAAAATTTCTCTCATCAACCGTTATCCAAACCACGTTGCTCATTAAATAGTATGAATCCACCCTTCCACCTCGGAGAGTTAAGGTTCTTCATGCATGTACCTGAACTGATCCCAAGCACAGTAACGGGCACTGTCAAAAGTCAAGAGCTGCCCTGTTCCACATGGAGAAGAAACGAATTATTTTTTCTTGTTGTTATCTCCCTGCTGTCTCTCCACTGCATCCAAAACAATGTAAATCCCCCGTAGTTCTGCTTGATTTAAGACTAGGGCAAGTTTATGTGTATCTGACTTATAAAAATACCTTAACATCCCCCTTGCTTTAAAAAAAAATCAGTGTATCTCCAGGCCAAACCCACCAAAGTGTGGATTTGTAAAGAAGGGGACCAGGTCACTTCGTTAGCTTTAAATAAAGCCTATGAGACTCAAAGTTACCCCACGGCTGCAAGGACTACACACCTACCCACATGCTTTTTGGCTCTACAGAGGACAGTAAATATATGATTAAAACCCTGGCTCTGCAGTAAAACACCAGATTAAAACCCCTCAGATTACTGTTACACTCCTCTAAAATCTAAACCAAATTATAGTTTTAAGTACAATGCCTACGTTACGATACTACGGGAACCTGTATTTTCATCACAGTAAAAATGTAAGCCTGAAAAAACCCAAAACACCACAGGAAATGACTGATCGATTCAGGTTTCTCCCCAGCGAATGCACTACTTTTTCTAGAAGAGATCTTTTTGTTTTACAAGAGAAAGATTTACGTTATCCCATTATCTCTAGTACCACCCCTGATTTATAAGGACCTTCTCTGGACACGTCGGTCTAAAAATTTACAGACACTTCCAGAAGGAAAGCGATGGCTGTGCACGTCAGGCAGGCACACACACTCGGGCGGCGGCTGCCAAATCTTCCGTGGTTTAGTGTTTAAAGCGAAACTCCCTAGGAAGCGAGAGCCCGGCACGTCAGCGGCGGAGCAGCACGCACCGGCGCCGGCACGGGGGGCTCTCGGGGGAGGAAGGAGCGGTCAGCCCCCCGTTACTCCGCAGAGAAGCAAGCAGCTGCGCGGTGACAGGGCCCCCAGAGCAGCTCCCCAAAGGGTGGCAGAGGTGACCGCGCACCGCGCCCGAGTCACCGGCACCGCTCACGAAGAAAGAGGGTGAAGGGGGGCAGTGGCATTTGCCGCCTTATTTTCGCTACCAGTTTTCATTAAATACAAAATCCACCCTGTGTGTTCGCAACCGTCCAAATCTACCCCGTCCTCCTCAAAGGGGAGATTTTCAGAGGCTCCGGGGCCGCAGGCATGACGGGAAAGCCACACGAGAGTCAGCGGGCTGGAGAGGGGGAAAGCCAAGTTACCGGACCCACCGGCACTCAGAGGGCTGGCTGTTCGCTGGGTCAGTGTAGAGCAGCCTCGGAGCTGCTCTACGTCAGCCCTCTGCTGCTGGTCCTCTCTTGGGGGGGAAGCACGGACTGACTGCAGACCCGGGCACAAGGGTCCTGCCTGGTTAGCCGCCAGCGGGGCACGCAGCCGGGGGACACCGGCACTGCCGCACCCCGGGGGGAACCGGAGGGTCTCCGGCAGCGCAGCGCGCCTGGGGCACCGGGATTTCATGCCTCGGTGGTAGCAAGTTGGGACTAGAGGTGGGATTATTAAGGGAGAGCTTTCTGTTCACAGCCCATTAACTGGAGGGGGTGTTAAAGAGGCCCAAAGAAAGGGAGAAGCCCCAAGTCCAGGGACTTCAAAGCTCCACGAGTTTCAAAGCTCAAAACAAGTACTGAAACTTGCACCCCCCAGACACAGCTGCCCTTAGAAGCCGAAGATAAATCGCACAACTTAACGTAAAATACAGCTTATTTCTCCTTCGTATGCAAACTAACCCAAGCCAAGCCTCTTGCAGCTCGGCTGTTTTGAAAAAAGAAACGACTTCTATACTAAACCCAACATATTAAAATATTTGTTTTCGTCGAAAAGATAGACCGAGTCTTGTGATTCGTTATTTACTATTCTGGTAACCCTGGCTGCATCTGCAACTGATAGTGTTTCCTCAGAGAGAGATCAGATTGCCCTGGCCGGCGGCCAGCAGGCATGTGACTGCAGTGCAGGGAACCCTCCATGCCAGCGCAGGCAGCAATGGCACAGAAACCAAGGGCAAGGATTAACTGCTTCCCAGCTCCGCAAACACACGGCGAAACGCTCGCCGTCCGTTTATTACAGGACAAAACCAAAAAAGCAACCAGCAACAACAACAACCACCAAAACACAAACCCGTGACAGAAAAGAACCAAAACGCTGCAGGGAAGTTAACCGGATTTAAAAAATAACAAGCATTAAAAATCAAATGGAGCCCTCCTGGCCATCTGCAGCAAGCAGCCCCCTCCCCTCCGCTCGCCGTCCCCCACGCACACCAGCAGCGCACAGCGGCATGCGAGGGAAAGTCCAGTTAATGAGAGGCTTTGTTGGTTTGGGTTTGGGGTTTTTTTGCGGGTTCCAGTACATTTAAAACAGTTTCTATTTGGAACTGCTTCTGGGAGACTGGACCGCAGCCCGGAGCTTACGGACACCTTGGCACCAGCGATGGGTGCAGCAGGGGCGGGGGGGGCTCCGCAGGACAACACCTTCGCATCTGACAGCGGCTTGAAAGCCAACGGAGCACAGCCCAGCCAAAGGAAAATGAAGGGCTGAGCCACCCCCCCTTCCCCCCCCCCCCGCAAACCCTCTGGGGTTTGCCTGCTCCGCGGGCGCAGATGGCACCGAGGCGCTCGCAGACACGAGGGCGCGCGCGGGGCCACGGCAGCCGCCCTCCGCGCGGGGCGGCACGGCGGCGGCTCGGGTGTTGTGCTGCTCTCCGCGTCCTGCTTCGCCCTCACCCCAGCGCAAACCTGTCCCGGCCTTTGTCGTGGGTTTTCGTACCAGCCTGAGACATCTTCCCCCTGGTGCCGTAGGAGCCAAGCGAGCCGGATGGCTCCTCGTGGATGAGAGCATCCCTCTGCGGCCCCCTTCCTCCCCCAGGGAAACACTTCGGACCCGCGGCACTGCGGTTTGGGAGTTGCAATACAATGGCAAAGCTTAGCATTTCTTTAGGGACTGTTGCAAAAACATAAAAACACCAGCGGTTTATAAAACTTAGTTCACACGCGTTTGCTCCCTATCCTCATTCCTTCCTTCCAAAGATGATTTTTCCTTGAAAAGGGAAAAGAAAACAAAGGCAATAATTGCTGCAGTGAGTGCCGGAGCGTGGCTCCCCCGTGCAGGGAGCCCATGCGACTCCTGTGCCCGTGCACGGGGCCAGCTTGCACCGCTGAGCAAAATGCACCACTCGGTGCACAGCAGCATAAGCTGCTTAAAAATTACTGCTGTAAAATAGGATCAAATTTGGCTGCCAGAAAGCAGAGCGAGGTGTTTCCCTGGGCCTTGCGCTCAGTGTTTCCTCGCCGGTCTGCGTATCTGCCACACAGGTATTCGTCAGATGCACGAACGGGATTACCAACGTGCTGCGCTGGCCTCGGGGACCGGGGCAGCCGAAATGTTTGTGCAAGTGCAGTAGCTTATTTCGTAAGTCATGTATCTGCACAGCTGACATCCGAAGAGAGTTTTAAGCCTCTAAGTCAAGTGTTAATAGCTAAATCCATCAGTGCTTTAGAAAATTAAAAATTGCTGCAAAGTGAATAATGATGCCAGGGTAGGCCTGGAGCTGGGCACCAAATTGACGGCAAATGCATCAATGGCATCAATGTGCAGAAGCAGCCTAGGCTTTTCAGAGAAGGCAGCTTTGTTTTTCCCCGGAGGAGACAACAAGAGCAAAGGAAGGGGTCTGGTTTGCTAGCTTCTTTTCTCCCCCTCCATCCTCCAGTACCAGCAGGTAAATGCCTGGAAATGCCTGGCCGGCCCTGCAGCCAGCTCCTTATAACAACCCTGCTTGCAGGCCAGCGGGCTGACCTGCAGCCCCAGCCCCTTCCCTGCAGCGGGGGACTTCGGTGGCAGGAGGCTACGGGTGCTGACCTGCAGCCCCAGCCCCTTCCCTGCAGCGGGGGACTTTGGTGGCAGGAGGCTACGGTAACAACCGTCACGCTCCCTCCTCCCTTCTCTGAGCAGCACGGCAGTGTGTAGCCGGTCCCCCATGCCCCAGTGATTTGAGGTTATTCTCATCACCGGAGGAACGCACATCAGCTACACTTGAGAACCTCTGAAAGTCGGGGGGGG
>VZTL01006119.1:9285-39988 GCA_013400535.1 Scopus umbretta | reverse complement strand
CTCCTTTAAAAAAAAAAAAAAAAGACTGCAATGAGTTAAACCAGCACGGGATTACGTTTTAGAACACCAACCCACTGAAGTCAGCACCCTTCTTCCCTCCGGCACAATTTGCTAAGAGGGCAGGAATCAACGCAAGCCTCAGGTTCACCAAAGGACTCGGGCTTCTGACTTCCCCGTGACTTCAGTGGGAAAGCAGACGCCTAAAGAGATAATAATGGCCTAAATGGGTTTGCTGAACCTGTGCCAAAGCATCTTTGCATCCAGCCTTCAGTATTTAAATATGCCTTTTTTTTTTTTTTCCCTACCAGACACATACTGCATTGCTTTGAAAAGCAAGTGGCTCTTGCACGTTACAGAAACGCTTTTCTCGACGGCAGCGCACGCTGCCAGCCCGAGATACCGCGGAGGCACCAGGACCTCGCCGGCCTGCGGGACCGACCCGGGCTGGGGGCACCGGCTGGTGCGTGCCTCCGAATGCACTCGCTTAAAAGGAAAAAAGGAAAAAAGAGCAAAAAAAGCCCAACCCACCCAGAAAACCCCAGAATTGCCAAAGCCTGCTGCCCCAGGAAATTCATTTATATGAAATTAAACTGGATTTAATTTACCTCGTTACACTATTAAAGAGTAATATTTGTATCACCATGGAAACCCCTGCATAAAGCTGGGAGTTAGACGCACGCTTCCAGCGCCGGTTACGCAATGGCCGTGTCACGTGCGTGATCGCGCCGTCCAGCGGCTCGGGGACGGCCAGTCCTCCCGTGTCCAGTGGGACGTTATTCCCCTCCTCGGCCCAGCCCAGCTCCGCACCGCCGAGCTGCCCTCCAAGGAGGAAAAAGCTAGCCAGGGGGATTTGGCGGGTGTTTTCAGGGTTATTCTCCCTGCATTCGACTCGGGATGTGGGCCCCTCCCCACCACGCTGGAACTGTTTAACTTGGAAGGACACAGGAGAACGGGCAAGGTCTGCTGAATGTCTCTCGAGGGGGAACGTTTTGGGGGGAGTTTGGGGAAAACAGCTGGGGAGGTGGTGTTACCAGGGGGCAGGAATGCAGAGAAATGGCTCTGGGTGAGAACGAGAGGCAGAGCAGAGCTGGGGGGAGCGGAGGAACCACCGTGGCTGCTCGGAGCTGTCGAACTTGTCTCGGGCCCCTGGGCAGGATCGGCGGCTCCCAGCAGTCACGAGCTCCCTCTGCTCCTTCTCTTGGCACCGCTTATCCCATCCACCTCTCACCGCAGGCCCACGTGCTCGCTCTTCCCTGCCTCCTGTCCCTACCGAACATACCCTCTGCCCTCCCGCGCAACCACCCAGCGGTGAGGTTCTAAAAAATAAAAAACGTTTTAAAACGTACTGTGCCTTCGTCCTGCAACACGGCCTAATCCATGGCATTCAGGTAGCGAGTGGAACTGCAGAAAAATGAGCGAGCCCTCGTGATCCTTCCCCGCTCGGTAAAACACGCCCTGATGTCAGGATTTTCTTTTTACAACATCAGAGCACTGGCTTCTATGCCGTCTTTAAAAGTAGCTCTACGCTGGTTGTAAAAGGAAGCACCCTGCCACTCCCATCTGAGAGGAGATGAATCACTTGAAACAGACGGATTTCATCTCAATTCCCTCCCCATGACTTAAACTATGGAAAGAAAACACACTTAAATGCCAGGGATGTGCTTATCTGCGTTACTTCGTATATTAACTGTTGAATAGAGGCGCTCTGCAGGTACTGATAGCAAGAGATTACAGTACTGCATTTTACTGTGTGAAAAAGATCCTCCTCCTCCTTAGTAGCTGGTTATCTGAAACGCCTTTAGAGCAGAATTTAGAACAGGGCAAAGGTCTTGCTTTGCTCACGCATCAGGAAAATACACGCTAGGGGAGGATTTCCCTAACACGGGTTTGCCATTCTTCTCCCCCTCTCCACCGGCCATAAAAGGTCATTTAGGAGCTTCATTACTACTTCAAGCACGGAAAACCTTGATCATCTATGTCCTGTTCCCAGCGAGCCCTGATGGATATAGACACTTGGCAAAACCTGAAGACACAAACAGATTATAACGGCTTGCTCTCACCAATACCTTTATTGTACTTACTTTCGCAGAAGACTTGAGACATTGTAAGTTACTTATCCTGCACTAAGGAGAAGATCCTTCTAAAACAGCCTTGAGTGCTTTTGAAGAAACAGACACAAAAGACAGGAGACAAACTGCTCACCTGAATTCATTAAGGGCATCAACAATCCTGTTATATGCCAAACTCCGCTGACTGGCATCAGCTGATCTACGACTCATTTTCATAGCCTTGAAAACAATCATTAAACAGATAAGTAACACATAGCTACAGAAGCACAGAAACTGGAAAACAAAGTCATGTGTTTGACTTTATCTTCCATGCAACTAGTCATGCAAATAATTTTTTTTCAGTGATAAAACGATGGTACAAGTGCCAACTTTCATATTTGAGGAAAGAGAGGTGAGGCACATGCATTTGCAGCCTCTGCTGCTTCTGTTCTTTTCATCATTCAAGGCATAAAAAGGGTCAGTTTTCACTGCAGTGGCAAAGTAACCAAAGTATTTCCTAGGAGAGAGGTTTGAAGCAAATCTAACCGCATATTTAAAACTTCGATCCTTGAAAACTTACTACACATCAAAATCAGGGGGTTTAAAAAAAAAAAAAAAAAAAAAAAAAGAAACACGNTTTCCTGTGTAATTCAATTCTTGAACATTTGACTTCAATAAACACCTTTTGTTTGCACGTGTTGTCAAATCATCACCTTTGATAACATCCACTTTGCAATTTTTTTACAAGCGCCCATTAATTGATCCTGCAATCACAAAAGCTGGAACCAGATTCAAAGTGTTGGTGGGATCAGAATATGGTATTCTAGTTCTCTCCCACCTCTGCCAAGAATTTGTGTTTTGAGTAGGATTTTAGGGCTTCTTATCCTCAAAAGTACAGCCTGCAGGTTTACATTTTGCTGAAGGCTTTCTAGTTAGTGCAAAACAATGAATGCCAGGAAGAAAACAGATACTAAAAAAGATCAGACGTTGAAGTGCAGCCTGACTTACACCTCTGTCAATACCCCACAGAAAGCAACAGCAAGAGCAGATGTACATATGCAAGAGCAGGATCAAGCTGACAATGGTGGAAAATTTACGGGCAGCAGCCAGCATTTTCGTTCCCAGCTCACCATCGAGGGAAGACGCCGTTCTCCAAGCTGGTGGTCTGACTGCGACGCCAACGCCGCTGGTAACTGCTAGCACAGCTTTTGTTAAACGAAGAGCCCGGAGATGGAAACGGAGTGATGAGCAGACTGCTAAGAGATGCTGCAATGATAAAAAGGAATAAATAAAAATCTCTCCAGAAGAAAGAGCATTTGGAAAATAATACCAGCAGCTCATTGAAGCCCCTCAAGAGAAACTGGTGTTGCTTCTCAAGTGCCTTCTCTCTCGCTTATCTATGTTTCTAATCTAGAAATAACCAGCTTATTAACAAGATACACAAGCACTACGAGGGTGGGACAGTCCTGCAGCTTTGCACAATAGGCAAGACAGAGGCTGCACCTTGCTCATCAACCCTGTGTATCAGGAAAGAAATTCTTTGTGGAAAGGAGTAACATTAATCGCACCCTTTAACAGCATTTCCAATCCTAACCTTAAGTGCCCGATGTCCCGAATTTGAGGGGAGGAAAGGGGTGTTGTGGAGGCAAATTTGTGTTTTGTCCTCCTCAATTTGGAAAGGAGATGACAACGAGTATCATTTAGAAATGCTGCAAACTCATTTCAATATTTAATTTGGCTTGCTTATTTGCAGCATGCTTTAATAAATCGCACTGCTGCTCAGGTTACCTCTGCGAGGTTCCTAACGCAATACCCTCGACGCCTACAACATTTGCACGTATACGTACAGGTATGCATTAATGCTTATACATAACAAAACAGAACAAGCGCATTGCAGCACAGGAAAAACTATTTGCTGATGTCTAGACATCTCAGTGACGAACATTACTGAGTATTTTTGGAGTCTACAGGGTTAACACATAGAACTGACATTACCAGATCGTGCTATACCGCTGTCTCTGTCCTCATTCTGCTCCCTCCCAGGCATATCCATAGGGTTGCTGTGAACTGTAAAACAAGGAATACCAATTAGCAGGGGAATATACAGTTCCTTTCTTGTTTGCAGACCTCCATGTAATTAATGAAACAAAAACATGCTCATTAATTCAGATCAACAGCACTGCACAAGGCCATCACCAAGAAAGGCTGCTTAGCTGAACAAGCCAAAACACTTCACTGAAAAGCTTGTATATCGTTTTTCTCAAGTCCATACACCTATTTTACTACAAACTAAAACTAGTACGCTTTGTATCTTCACACAGGTATTTTTCAGTGAAATTTTAATGTACCAAAAGGACGTTGGTCACATCGGTAGTACCCCGTGTATAATCAAAAAACCACCAAAACCCAACATAAACGTGACTTCATTCACATACCGGCTTTCTCAGCTATTACATATATAATTTTAAAAGGATTTTGCAATGCTGTCTTGTAGAAAATAAATACTTTTAAGTTGTGAGCAGTGCACTGGTTGTTCAACTAAGCCATAAGCGGTCCAGATTCACAGTCTGCATATACACACGATCAAAAGTGTCTCAGGCTCAGCAGTCCTTAAATGTGATATATTTTACAAATATGTGTGTGAAATAAAAGCTACTCAGCCATGGAAATAAGACCCAGCCACTAAAAGCAAGAAACGTCCTTTTTAAATGAACCTAGGTTAGCTTCAGTTTTTACAGTTTGGTTGAAACAAGTCCAGATTGAAATAGCTTGACACTATTGTGAAATATTATTTCCAGAAATATGAAATCCACCATTAAATATATAAGTACCGAAAACAAAACAACACAAACCAACCAGCCAACCCCAAAGAGGACTATTAAAATGCCCGCTGTCCTCTGGGGAACTAAAGCATGTATCCAAAAAGGTAAGGGAGCAGACATCACGGTCCGTTTTGTATTCAAACAAAATAAAAATCTTATTTCCAGGGCTGAACTACAGATCCACAGAGTTTTGTCACCCCAGCTAGACTAGCCACACAGCACAGCACACAGCACACTGCAAACCTGCAAAGAAAGAGGCGCTCCGGATCAGGCGGAGCGGACCTTGCTCTGAGAATGCCCGCCTAGGGCTGCAAAGCTGTGAAAGACCTACATGGCAAAACGTAAAATACACATGAAAGAATGAGGTTAGTAAAGCAGAACAGTCTGTAGGGAGGGGGCCAGGGCAGGGAGAAGATAAAAGCCAACATAAATGCAGACTAACAGTATGCAGAGGAGCTCTTACGCTTAACAAGAACGTTGATTCAAGGATACGGCTTACAGCTGAACTGTATAGTATTTATAAAATTAAAATAATAGACCCAGCTTTACACTGTCTCCCACACAAGGATGGGGATTCTCCGCATGGGCTTTTTTTTTTTTTTTTTAAGTTGAAAAATGATTAATTTATGCAGGCTCAAAGCCTAACTCGATCACAAACAGGAGATTCATCACGGAGTACAATGTTTGTTTTAACACCCAGACTAGTGGGGTGGCCGAGGAACGCTGTTGCTGAAGATGATGGGGAGGAAGGGGGAGAAGGCAGGCAGAAATTCGCCTTAGTAGAACCAACAGAAAATTATAGGCTGAAGCAGTTGTTCTGAGAACAATCAGTACATCAGTTTAGTGAAACAATCACACAGAAAATAAATGTTAGCAGGCTCAGTAGTCCATTTTAAAAGTAATACTGGATTGTAGATATACCAGGGAAAGAGTGGATTTACTGTACACGGAGCCAGGAAAAATGCATGGGTGGTTTTAATGAGTTAATTGCCAGCCCCTCTCCTAAATTTGAAGCTCCTGCTCACTCAAAGTTTCCTGATTATACAAAACACGAAGGCTGCACCTCAGCAAAGCTCCCTCCCATTCTCTTAGGTCTTTACTCATTAAAGGAAAGGGCATGACCAGTGCTTTTTTTTTTTTTAAGTCAGCGTCTCTAAAAAAAGCAGCTTGTAAATAGTTCCCAACCAAAACACACAGACCCTTCTCCTGTCACAGGCTGGCGAGAGCCAGTGAGCCGGGAGCAGTCCTCGCCACTGACTGGAGCTGGCAGAAGCGCTGCAGTTACCGATTAACTTCTTTACCTACTTCACCCATGGTTCCCTCCGCGCCGAAACGGGAACTGTAAACAAACAGCGTGGAACCGACGGAAAACTTGTGCAGCTCGACTACAAAGAAAGTTTCAGCATCCTCTTCCAGAAGGCAATCTCGTCGCTTCTCGTTGCACGCCCTCGCACCGAGGGGCCTACGCCTCCAGGCCAGCTCCCGGGGCACGCGTCCCTTCTGCTCGGCGGGGGAGAGTCGCCCCCGCCGCAGAGCCGGACACGGATGAACGTGTGGCCCTGGCTACGCCTAAATCACACTGAGTCCACGCCTAATAGTTGCATTGTCTGCATTTGAACTTGCAGTTTAGATCAGACTGGTGATACAGCAAACTTTTGCCACGCACAAACCACAACAAAACCCTGAAAGTAGATGAAGTGAGCTCCTCTCTCTCAGATCAGGCACCTCATTCGCTCATGCACTGTGGAAAATCGCAACTGAAGTCTGAAAGGAATACTGAATACCAAGAAAAATGCATCTTTTTAACTTTCCTGACTCAGTAAATTCAGGAAGCATTCAATAGATAATACGTTCTTACAGCTTTAATTGGCTTCCTTTATAAATGGACTGTTGGGAATGATTTTAATGAGGTATACAGCTTTTGAGCATGAACAGCATTTAAGCCCATGCTCAGGTGTTGTCTTACCAAAGTCAGTGTGAAGGAGAGAAGAAAACACACCCAACAAGAATTGGGCCCATGTCAAAGCCAGAAACCCAGTTACAGACACAAAGTCATCAAATCCACTCCTGACTTCCAACCCTAGAAAAGCGTGTTTTACATACAGCAACATTCCGGAAAGCAAACGTAAAAAGCCGCCCCTTATTCCACCTGCTGCAACAGACACTTGCTTGGCAAGTCAACAGTCTAAACCAAGGGAAAGGGAGGATGTGCTGAAAAACTCATCAGGCTGCTAGACTGGACAACCAAGCCCTGAAGTACAGTATCGTTACGATCGGCTCTACCGTTCCCACGGGGAAAAGCCAAGACCTTCCCCTCTTTCTGTCCACTAACGTTCACGGAGCCTTCACCCACAGCACTTCCACGAAGGCTGACAACCAAAGATGCCAGATGGTTTTTCAAGACTGCTTAGCTTCCACGGTCAGACAGAAAGAAGAGGGAACAAAAGATATTCTGTCTAATCTGACCAAAACTCCAGCGCAAGTGTGCAAGGTTAACTTAGACTGGTACAAAACACGGGGCCACATGTGCTCAGGTGGCCAGAGTACAGAACAGAATGAGAATTATTAACAAAAAATAAAACTGGGGAACCGGCAGAATCAATCCTGCCTGATCTGAAATATGCTGCTTAGAAAGTTCTACGGACTGCTATTTTCCAACATTTTCTATGTTTGGACCTAAGTACACGTAAATAATTCTATTATGTATTTTATATGCACATATCCAGCTGTATATATTGAACCACTGCTAATTCCTTGCACTGTCCGATCTATTCCCCTCCAAACCCCACCAACATTAATTTTCTGTTACATCTTTAGCTTTTTGGGTTTTTTTTTAAATTTGATTCTATTTAGAAGATTTTCATATTCTAGAATCTATGATTACTCAGTTCAGGATACCAGGAAGTAAGATTTGTTTGTAATTACCTATATTCCCAAGAAGTCCATTCATAATTGTACTGTGGTCAGGCTTTAATGTATTGCTGTCTTGATTAATGAACTCAAGACTGTCCTGCAACCTGTAACAAACATAAAACATACAACAAAAACAGTGATTTGCATATCAGTAGAATATAGTTTTACTTCATCATAGCCCGAATGGAATGGACAAGATACTAGAAAAAGCTTTCATAGCCTTGGCCATGTTCTCAGGTGGGTCAATTAATACACGGAAAACTAAACACTGAACCCTCTGAAGCCAGATGATTTTCTAACACCTTTTTTTCTTCATCTTGGACTGAATGTGTTCTGTCCTCATCCCTTCTCCTTTGGTGGCTGCAGGTGCTTTTGTACCTTACCGTATCAAGCTTCACCATAGCAGCATTAAAGGAATGGTTCATTCATTTGCTTAAAGCAAACTGAGGTGAAGACAACCGCAACGGGAAGGTGAGGACACTAGTGACAGGACGTAACAGACTGGGGAACAAGAAGTTATTTTTCTAGAGAAAGAACCTGGAGGGTCCAAAAAAAGCCTTCCGTGTTCTTACGCTCATCTGCTTATGTGCAATAGATGCAATTTGCAATGGACTCACGTATTCAGACTTCCGTAGATGCTGCTTCCAGTGCGAGCTGTGAAAACCTTGCTGAGCATGAGCTGAGGAGGTGAGCTAGAGGACAAAAAGGAAGATGTCAGTCAGAAACACAGTGCCAAGACAGGCTTTGCTTTCCATTTCACAACCCTCCAGATTTTATAGACCTAAGCACAACATAGCAGCCTTTTGTGTCAGAAGTGACATCAGAATAACTTCAAAGCAAACCCAGACATTCCATTTACTCTTCACTTGTGGCATTCAATTCATTACGTACTAGCACTAAGGAGTAAGTCTTTTGAAAAGACGAGCAGTAAAAAATTAGTCTTACCGGATCTGGTGAATTTTCAACGTGGAGCCCTTGTAGCTCATGGCCACAGAGCCAAACATCATCTCTCCAAGCATGTTAGCATCTGAGGAGCACCGAGAACCCTGCAAAAAAACCCCACCAACATTTGTTTTTAAGCATTTTAGAAGCACGCTTCTATTAAGGCAACATACAACTAAGGAAAATATTTATTTGAAAGACAAGTGTGCGAAATATCTTGCTATAACACTGTTGAACACGCCAAGTTGGATGGTTCAGTAAAGATAATGCTAGCATTGTAAGTGATCTTCACAATGGCTGTAAGCTAAACCACTAAAATCATCCAACAAACCTAACCCATCTACAGGGGGTGAGGGGAAGCAGATTCAAACTGCGCCGAGTCAGGAGACTAAAAAGATTTTAAGAGTGTGATAATGCACTTTACTGAGTAAGAACCATTAAGCCTAAACCTTGCGTCCGCTTGACAAGAAGAATCACAAGTTCACGGGAGATCTTCTACAGACTCTGCATTGGAGCCAAGTTGGACCAGTGCATTCTCGATAAATACTGATTCGTAACTCATCCAGGGATGGTGTTTTATGTTTGATGCATCTTTCCCTGGTGCTCCTGTGATGGTACCAGCAAAGAGCTGTAGCATCACGATGCCAGGCTTAAGTTGTGCAATTCCTGCTTCTCGGTCGGTGAGAGCTTGCTGTAAGGCATGCTGGCTAAAAACAAAGGAGGAACATCACTATGCCACATCACAGGCTAGATCAAATACTGCAAACAAAAACCTAAAATTAAAAAGTTACTCAGAGCAATCAGCTGGAGACGACTGCTCAGCTGACAGTCATCTTACTTGTATACTTTCAGTGACTGAGATTACTGTCCCTTTATCCAGGGCTGTTTCATCTCTAGGCTAGCAGAATATTCGTGCTGGCTCTCCATTTGTGCCTTGCCCCGACTCATTTAAAACATCGCAATCACTCACTCACAGAGCTCAGTCCCTCGTAAGCGAGGTACTTTGGTGCTGTGCGGGACAGCAATACGTTTCCTTTGAGGTGCATGATAACTAGTAACACTTCCTTGGAGTAATCCTTCCAAAAGCTCCCTAAAACCAGGCACAGAAATAACCTTGTCGTTGGAAAATGCTAACTGCCGGATGTCCACATCCCTTATCCAAGCTCTGAACAACCAGGATCCTCACCCGGATGCCTACACAGGCTTGGAATATATCGAAATATTTTGTCCAGCGTCAGACCGTGAGCTCAGAGCACAACCAAGGACAGGGCGCCCACACCACGGACTCCTACCAGCAGTAAGGAGTGATACGAGAACGGCCACTCAATGTTTCTGCTCACGCTAGCCCGCAGAACAAGGGCAGGACAAGGAAATGCTAATCAGCCAAAAGCCAACACACTTATAACACTTTTCAATTTTTAGCTCTTCTCAAGCACTCTCAATTAAGATGATGGTACTTTAACAGACATACTATTAACCTCTGAAATCTGCTCTCAGTGCAAGAAAGATAGGGGATGACTAAAAGTAGCAACCACAGTTACAAAAATGAGGATACGACTGTAAGGTTTGTTAGGGTTCATATGACAGGGCAAAATCTGATCACTAGCTGGGTCTCAGAGAAATTTCCACCTTTATCTCCCAGGATATCATACTACCTAGGTGCACTGTAGGCAGTACTGGAAAAACTAGACTTTAAAATCAGTCAGTATGACCCAGCAGCTCCAAGGAAATATAAACATAGATGTTAATGGCTCTAGGAAATGATAGGTCTTGCCAGCATCATGAAATCTCGAAGTAAGAACACTGCAAATTACTGCAGCCAAATGTTATGATTGTTATTTTTAAATCTGTTGCAGATCTCCAACTGAAGGACTCATTCTGAATAAATGTCAAGCCCTTGATGGTTGGTTTTGGTTTCAACTTTCTGCTGTTGTGAAAATCTAATTCTAAAGCTGAGGAAAAATACTTTATCTTAAAGTATTGATTTTCTTTGTCAAGCAACCGAATTTAAAAAAGCAAGTGAAAATCAGCTGCTTTCAAATTTAATTACAGGGGTTTCCCTTTCGTCTGAAAGACAGAGACAAGCCACGCTAAAGGCAAAGAGCGTGATAAGGTGCACCCATGGCCTGCTTCAGCCTGGCTTTTCATCTACACTTAATAACAATAATTTCACCATGCATAACAGAAGATGCGGGTATTTAATGTATTTAATATGGAAACGCTGCTACAGCTTAACTCTTTGGGCCTTTAATGCTGCAAAATGAAGGTCACTCAAGACCAAAGTAGAGTGCAATCAACTGAGGAAAGGGGTTAAATATTAAAAACTCAAACAAAAAATAGCCAAGGAGCATCTGGCAAAAAGGCCACAACCTCTGGCACTGACAGCTCGGACACAAACCCACGCCCTAGGTCATATTTATGACCTCACATAAAAATTGAGCATAAAATACCCACAAGTGTTTGTTATTGCACATTAGCATATTAGAGGTAGTAACATTTGCATGATTTGGAAATTACATTTCTGAGTGTATTTACAGCACTTAATATTCCATTTACTGTAGGTATTGTCCTATCAATAACTAAGTACATATGTAAATGAAAAACGCAGTACAGAAATAGATGTCAAATGTCGTGACCAACAAATCCGAAAGACTTTCAGTCCTGACTACGCTGACAAGCAGGGACAGAGGTAACACTAGTGTCTTAATGTGCAAATAACCGTGGGCAAGCTTAGAACCATATTCAGCTCCATCTTAATGGATTCTAATCACATTTGTGAGGGATCTGGATAGGACATAATTAAAAATATGGAAGCCTGGAACAAAGCCCTGTATTTCACCTTGCAGTTCAAGTTGCTCATGTATAGTCAAAGTGTATTTAAACAAGGAAACGTAAAGAACTATTTTAAAAGTCCTATAGCATTGAATTATTCGGACTTCCATTTCGTAGCTTGGGAAAAACCAAAAAAACAAACAACCAAAGAAAAGAACTTCTAAATACTGCAAATACATCAGGTAACTTCTGAGGTTACCAGACACGGCGCTGAGAAGATGGGAAACCCCAGGCTGACTGATGTCTGGACAAACTCACTCTGGCCCTTCTGCATACATGATACAACATTTTATTGTGCAGTGAAGAACGCTTGTATTTATGGCAATCTGCTCACCTGCTGGGGAAGCCTGGAAGGAGTACGGGGAACGCAGCAGATAGTTTACAACAAATATTGCTGTGGAAGACCAGCTTAAGCTGAAATTTTCTTGCGCGCTTTCTGAGCCGGTTACATAGTCACACCTCATTTCAGCTCAACTCAGTAAGATTTCGTAAGCGATACGCATGAGGAAACGGGGACTTAAAAGGGAAAACTTTCCACAGCTTTAAAACACACCATCATGCCAACCACTAAAACTAATTTCCTTTAATAACGTTGACCATTGTTTGCACGGAGCCTGCCCAGTAGGAGAGACAATTTCTGGATAGCAGGGAGCATCGTTTTTCTTGGTCACACCATGTGCAAGGAGGTTATTTTGTGCTGGAAGGAAGCCGCTGACAGAAATGTCTCTTCCTTTCATAACCGCAGCTAAATGCCCTTCCAGGAAGGGAGGAATGGAAAACAGATCTTCAGCCACCTTACTAAAGCTGTGGAAAAGAGTGTGATGAGAAGGAGAAAACAAGAATATGCAGCTCGCCAAATATAGCAAGAGCTAACACGACAGTGGGAAAGTCAGCACTGAAAGGTTCTTCATTTATATCTACAGTAGATTAAGACATCAGTAGTACTGTACTTTAGAATAGGTTGTGGAGATAGCAGCTTCCCTCAAACACACAATTACTTCATTACAAAGAGTGGAAGGGCTTAGTTCTATTTTAGGGTGGCTTAATATAAAACACTTGTGATCCATGGAAGGAGAGATGACAGAAATATATCCGTGTCAGATGACTCTAGCGACTCTCATGGCCGAAATCTCTTATGTAAAATGTAATTCAAGTGCACTGAATCCCTTGTTATAAAGCTGTTACGCAGACTGTCCCTTCGGATAACACGTTTCTCTGTTATTCCCCTGGCATTTAGCAATGAAGTAAAATAAACTACCTCATCTATACCAAGATACGGTATTCGTGCCAAGTGTGATTGTACCAAACGAGTGTTATCACCCGGGTCATAAACCAGAACAGAAGCCCTGGAGAAGTCGCTGCCACTCAAGACACATCCCGAGAGAACCAGCTGGTTGGTTTCAGACTTGTTCAAACCCAAAGCTACAGAATTAAACATTACTGAGTCAGAACCAAAGTCTGATTTTGACTGAAAACTGCTCTCCACTGCCAGCCTCTAATTTCAAGCATTGCAAAACATGCAGTGCCTCACCTGCTGTTAGTATTTGACATGGGTTATGCAAAAAAAAGGGAAGAGTGACTCACCTGGTATTTTGGGCATTGTTCTTTCGGATCAGAGAACGAGGAGGATGAATTGATTGAACTATCCAGGGAAGAAGAGCTGTCTCCTCCAGGCTTCAGTTGGCAACATTTCCCAAAAACTCTCACCTGAGCATCACTGCAGAGTTTCTGAAATACAGACAACATATGTGACACACTAAGACCCACGACCTGAAATCACTGGTTAGCAGCATTGTACTTACCTCTTTAGGTAAGGTATTTCACAGCTGAAAGGCTTATGCCCCAGGAAAACGGTTTACAGAATATTTATTAGCATTTCTTGCAGCCTGGCTGTATGAAAGGAAGCTGAGCTGTTTTACTTCCAATTAGACAGGAGCTAACAGGTCACTCCAGCTCCATTTTCCTAAGTAGCCATCCATCTCTGAAGCTTTACGAGTGACTTTTTTAGACTCAGGATTAGGAGAAAGGATGGTACGAACACGTTTAAAGGAAGGATAGCAACACTAGGCTCCAGCTGTCTTCATCTTGCTGCCTGTGCCCACTGGGGTGGAGGTGAGACAGCAGTGTGATGGGCACAGCCCTCCGGAGCAACAACGCCGGCCAGGTCACGACAAGGAGCAGTTCAGGGTGTACAGGAAAGCACACCCGTTAGGAGTAATCGAGCAAGGGCAACAGAGAATTCAAGAGAGGTTCATGTGACAAGGGTAAGAGGAGGGAAAAGATACTGGTCTTACAGATCTCTCCCTAGCTGTGTCTAAGTCCCCCAGTCTTTTTCAAGAGTGGCACCGAGGTGACACGTTCCTCTCGTTGTCAGTACGAGGGAATTGTGAGGCTGACAATGGACAAAGCTGAAAAACACGGTCAGTGTTACAGAGAAGCCAGAAGAGTTTCACAAAACGAGGGAGAAATGGTCCAAGGGGTGATTTCTGACAGAGACTCAGACAGAAAGCCTAGCAAAAAAGGGAGTTAGGAGGGCTCAGGTGGAGCTGGACCTGAGTACAGGATGGCTAGGGTCTGTGTCCACTCGACACACGCAGTATTATCAATCACTGGCAAGGGAGATGCCCCACTACTGTTCTGTCCACTACCTAAAAACATTGGCCATTGCCCCTGCGAATCTCGGCACCCCAGGCAGAATCAGCATCCACGTTAGTTAACGCCATTTACACCAGCATTAGGCAACCCTCTTCACCTAAAGATCGCAACGTGTTTTTCATACATTCATTACACTTCAACACACCCACGTAAGGCTGGCATTATTTACATTTGCTAGTGGGCAGCACTAGGAGACCGAAATAGCCTACGCTGCTCAAAATTACGTACTAACTCTGCCCTGAGACTTTCCTAATTAACATTTCCTATACAATCACCAAACCAGTACGAGCAAGCTGGAAGCAAACCCTACTGGAAGCAAGGCTCAAGGGACAGATGGAAATAGAGGAGTGCTGTTACATGTCACAGCTTCGTCTCCGGCCTCACAGATCCACACCACAAGCTCTCCCTTCATTGAAAAATGTAAATATGTCACAATCTTCAATAGCTGTGGAAAAAAAGGAAAAGGCATAAAGAAAAGTGTGAAATACCCACGGCACAGGGCGGTAACTTCACGACTCTGGGCAATAATCAGCAACAACTGTACAAAAAGACGACTGCCTTTACTGCTGTGGAGGGATTTTGATGAGGGACAAGATGGGAATCCCACGCCTCTGTCCCAGGCGGTGCAGGTTACTTTTTTTTTTAACTCCCCTGCTAAATCTCACCCACACTTAGGGACAGGTGACTTTTATTTGGCCCTAACTGTGGGTGAGATTTAGCAAAACAGCAGAAAATGTCAGGGATTGTCGAGCTCCACGCAGCAGTTTGCACTGCTGCTCCCATTGGAGAGCTGCTGCCACAGAAAGCCTTAAGGAAAAATGTGCAGACAGATCAGTAATTCTGTGGCAGAGGGGAAGGAAGCATTCGCCAGCTGCTGAGTCCTGTGCTTTACTGACATATACGGCCTCCCATAGTAGTATCCTCTCATTACGACATCGTGGCGAGTACGTTGAATTCATGCAATATTGAGATTTGCTAATGGCTAGTATCTGTGGCTGGAGCACAGTACACAATGGCTGGAACATGTGAATGATCATCATATGACTTCAGTAGGAACTCGTGAACTAGAATTGCATTTTATCTCTGACACAAACAACAATGTCCTAGGCTAGGCAAGCATCATGTGATAAAACCACATAAAATCCACAGGGTTACAGAAGCTTTTGCAGGCAAACCACATTTCAGCTTGCATTTTCCATCAGATGTTGAAAGTTCCTTCTAAAAAGTTACAATTATAACTAAGCTTCTTTGAGACTGTACAGCCAGTAAACGCACAGGTGAAAAAAAAATTCTGTGCGTTAAAAAAAAATAGGCTAAGTTTGTAAATTACTTACTTTTAAATCATTTCTTCTCATTATCACTGCATTTTTCTGCACAGCAGCTTTCCTCAGATCCGCTGGGGAGTCTGGTATCCTGAAGTAATTGCTGCCTAATTTAAATAGCAAACCAGGAAAATGGCTTTTTGGTCTTTGCAGCAGAGTTTAATGAACCAAGACTCCTGCAAGGAGTCTGTAAAGGAGGTCAGGATCTTTCAGATAGCACTTTTCAGAACCTTGTGAATAGTAAATCCCTCCCACAATGCAGATCACTGATGAATTTTGCTGTTTGCTCTTTTACAAACTTAGCATGTGCTTAAGAATAACCTGTGGGACAATGAGATCAAGCACCTGCAATGCCCCTCTGCAGTTTCTGACTCCAAACGTTCATGAAATTGTAGATGCTACAAATCTCAAGATATTATGCATCAAAGGAGTGGGATTACTTGCATTCCAATACAATATTCCGAAGATATTCAAGCCAGGTTTCCAAAAATAAAAAGGTAACCTAATTATTTAAGGAGTGCACAGGGTAAAGTTTCAAAGTTGTGGATTTTCTTTCCAAACGGACAGAGCTGCAACAGATCGGAGCCCTAGGCGGAGTGCTGCCGGAGTCCTCCGAAACAGTCACTTTTGCTGGAGAGCAGAACATCTGCTGGAAGGATGCCGCGGGCAGCTGCCGCTCCTGGCTGCCACGCCGCTCTCCCCGCTGTGGGCACACTCTTTGTTCTCCCTCTGCCAGCTCACTGCAGATACCGCCCAGCTCCAAAGGCTTCCTGGCAGTCCCAGTTCTTACATTAGAGGTCATCGTTTGCTGAAAGTCTTGGAGACCTATCAGGTAGCGCTGAAGATAACTTGGAGTAAAATGTCTTTATAGCACAACAGGGTACAAAGTAGTTTTCTTCTACAGTTCTGCTTCTGGAATCTCTTTTCTCCACCTCTATCAGCAAAGACCTTTAACTCTTTGCCACGAGGTCTATAAATTCCTCAGTAAGGGGAAAGAACATGCCCAGTGCTGTGCACAGAAAGAGGAATTTCTGCTGGGCGAGTTTTGGTTTGGGGATAATAAGAAAGCTGAAAGGAGCCTGGTGTGTTGAACTAAATCCAGACTGTGTGCATGTGTGGTAGGGCCGTCAGGACAGGAGGAAAAAGAAATGTCATCATACGGTTTACTCTTTTCTACCTCTCTGCAACAGCAGGTGTTCAAATACCACTGGGGTGGTAGTGATAGAGAAATCTGTATTTGCAAGCAAAGTTGCCGCTCTTCAAGAGCTCTGTACCTCATTTCTAGAACAGGTTTTTCAGCAAAGCTGAAAACTTACTCCAAAAGAGATAAATTAACTCTTTTGCTTTATTAACATGCACTGGTCTGGATGCATAATTAGATGTATGCATCCACCTAGGACATAAGAGTAACCTGAACAGGCATTCATTCGGGTGCTGCTGTAAAAATCCAGGTATCTTTCTTAAAACGCAGCTGCCAAGTGCTGGATTCTCCCTTTATTTCCAGCGTTGTCAAGTTCCTCCATTACTCAGAGGGCAGTGAAAGAAGGAAAGACAACCCCATGCTCCCCCACTCCACCAGTATTCTTCCAGTTCTCCGTAGAGCGTATAAGCAGAGCTAAGAAGGTGGGACTCGGTCTCTGTGCTTACAGCTCGATCTGTCTGTCCAGCCGGGCTCACTGGAAACCTGTCTGCTGAGAGCCAGATAGAGACCAGAGTCTCCATTTCACACAACTCACCTAAAAGCAAAAGGCTCACTATCCAATTACTAATCCCTCAAAGCAATTTGCTGCTCAACATTTATCCAGTGCTGAAGTGTATTAGAACACGTGGCTAATCCTGGCTTGTTTAAAACAGCGTGCCATTTTTCTACTTTGGGATAAATATGACATTTGGAGTGAAAGAACTTGCAGCAGTAGGAGATCAAATATCATATGACCTTTCAGTTAAATTATCCCGAAGATACAAGACAACTAGGTTACATGGCAAAAGAGAACTTTTCGCTCCCCAAATCCAAGTCTGCTGTTGCACCTCTAGATCTCAAATTCTGCACCCCAGCCCGCTCTTTCTCTTTCATTTCTTAAAAAAAAAACCAACAAAACAAACCCTGCTTCTGAAAATCCTCTTCTGACTCTGGGTCCTGGGAGCAAGCCACTGCCCTTGTCCGATTCTTTGTCTTCCTCCCCTCCCAGCCAAACCACCCAAACTCCGGATCCCTGCTCAGCACAGTGCACAGCTTGGCTCTTGCTTTCTTTCCTCCCTCCTCCTCCTCGTGGTCCCTTGACACCCCTTCTTCCTCCCTGGCCTCCACACCTTCCTCTAGGCTGATCTTTAGACTTCGGAAATCTTTTCACTTCTTACATGTCCATCAGCACCCCTCTTCAGTCACATCCCGAGCAGTGACCGCCATCTTGTCGTAAGTCACCAGTGGACAACATAAAAAGGAAAACGAGCAGCTAAACGAGACAGCTCATCCCCGTCCCTGAACTCATTCAGGCTGCTCTGAGGAAAGCCCTGACACAAGGTTCCCCTTCCCAGCTTCTTCTTTGGTTGACTCCCCACTTCTCCCTCGTGGCACCATTTCCGTGGCATCCTTATCCCAGTCAGTTGGTGGCCCTTGGAGGAAAACTCCTCATACTTCAGCTGGCCTTTGCACGCTGACATTTACGGCGACATAACTCGTGTGCCGCGCAACAGCAGCAGCGCGGTAAAATACAACGCAGCCTTCGCGTAAGGTTAGCGTGAATGCAGCGTCAGGGTTGAGAAGCCAAGCACGCAGGGGTCAGGAAAGGCAGAGCCAAGGCTGAAAGCTCAGCACTGGCCGGGCCACCTGGCCTCTGCGCCTTAAAATGGAAAAGGAGCTGCTCGTCGTGCTTGATTTGAAATTCAAACCAGGCCCGGCATCACAGCTCTTGGAGGAGCATACCTGTGTTCGTACACGGCTCCTGGCTGGGAACCTCAGTACAGCCGCCGGGGGTGGCCGGGTGTGGGACCTCGCGCAGCCGCGGGGCACCGCGCAGGGAGGCGAGCGGGGCTGGTGGCACGCGAGAGCGGGAGGCAGGCGGCGAGGTGCGAGGGGAAAAGGAGCCGACGAGCACAGAAATGAGCCTACTAGTAGAAGTCAGTCATAGGTCGTACCACCATCACCTGCAAATCACGTAACGCAGTCTCATCAGAAACAAGACGCTTATTAGGGCGAGGAACGAACTCTGAAGTGACTCTCGAGAGGAGACAGCAGATCAAGCCCACGAGCTTGCCCGTAGAAGTACTTTGCTACCCCAAAATCCACGGGGTGTGGACGTCTGGGTGCAGACCGAGGCTGCTCAGTAGAGGCATCGGCAAGGTGTACTCCTCGTCTCACGCGCTGCCCTGGTACATTCAGTATGCAAATGCCTGTTCTGATCCATGTGCCCATGACCGAGTGCCACAGGGCTGGAGAGGGCAGCCGCTCTCTTCTGGATACCCCGGCAGAACTCGGACAGGGGAGTTACCCAGTTTTCTGCCGTTTGTCAGGCAGCAGTCTTTCACAGAGCCCGGCTGATCAATAGCCCATCCCCTGGAAAGCCAGGGAAGAACCTCTCCTGCTTAGCACCAAAAAAGGTATAGGACTCACAAAGGGGATCTCTCTGCCGCCCTGCCATGCCAAGTGCCCACAGCTGCCTGAGGCGGATCTCTGCCTGGCCTCGGTGGAAACGCCTGGCACAGCCTTCGGCCAACATTCCCGGTGCGGCGGCTGCCAGCCCTCCGAGTCACCAGACTGCTGCTTGGCTCTGCTCGCCAAGTTTAACTCCAGCGAGACCCGGGAAAACATCACTTCTCCCGCGCAATTAAAGTATTTTAATGGCCATACTGCAAACTCTCAGCTGCCTTCTGTCTGTCTCTGTGCAATACCCTCCCAAAATTCTCGTTTACCTAATATTTAGCTTTATTGAAGATATGAAGAGGCTGATTGAATATCCAATGAAAACACAAAATCCTTATTTGTGTTATAGTCACATTTCCTTCACGGCTAATATGAACCTAAGTAATGCTTTAGTAATTAGAGCCCAGCTTGGTGTGAACACAAACTCTGCAGTTTTCACTCATCAAAAAGTCAGAGCCTACTGTTTTATTTCTTGAACCACCTGTGTCTGGAAAAGTTTGCTTTAAAGTGTACATTTTATAACCATACCTTCCCATATAGAACTCAAATGACCGAGCCACGTTCAACCTTGGTCCACCACATGCAACTCTTGACATATGTAGAGATTAGACACATAAAATTGAGCAAAGTCTGTCTCACCTTCCTGCAGGCATACAATTCTTCAATTATAATTGTTTTCACGTCCCATAAGCAACAGAAAATGGGACCTGAAGAGCACAGCAACATCAAGCAAACTGAAAACCCCTCAGTTCTCTGCATTAGACTAATGAGACTTCAATCAGAACAGTCTGGCCACTGCTAGACACTCTTGCAAATCACCCCCCCCCCAGTGTTATGTGTAAATCCAGAGGTATAAATCATGTTAGGAAATTGAAGAAGGTGGGGGGGGGGAGATGCAGAAAGCGTTGGCTTTTCTGGGGTGGTGAACAGATACCCTTTCAGAAGGGAGAGTGCCCAGCCCACACACGTCTTGCTGCAAAAGGGCAAGAGTGCCTTGGAATGTGCTTAGAGCCAAGATCTGGCTTTGTATAGGCAGGGTGTGTCTTTGTTAATGAAAATCATGATAAAGAGTGAGAAAAATAAACAATGCAATTCCTTGAAAATGGCCAGTACACACTGCTAACTGTACAAGCCTGTACTAAGCTCGCAGCAAGCTGTGCCGAGGACTCCTCTTGCACGTTTTTACCTGCATAATGTTTCTGCTATTGCAAAGTTTTGTTTTACGAGGAAAGTTTTGCCTGACCTGACATTATCTGAATGCTGCAGAAGGCAGATATCACGGCAAGCAAATGTTTCAATATATTCCCTTTCAAAGTCTCCTGATGCCACAAAAAAGAAGAAATACATCAAGTTATTAGAGATGCGTCCTGGGCATTTCAAACACCCTGAGAAGAGTCTTCCTCCTCCAGTCTCACATACTCATTTCATGGAGGCGGTGGATACAGCTATTTCCCTCCCTCTTCCCCCTTAGCAAAGAAAAATAAAGGAGACATTAATATGGAACCGTATTAGCTTCATTATCAGCTGTTTATTCTATTGCTGTTCAGCTGCCACAGTCAACGATCTCTCTGAAATAAACCAAACCACTGAAGTTTGCAAGTTCACTGTGCAAGTACAGATCTATCTTAAAGAGGTTTTAGGCTTTCAAGAAATCAATTGAAATATGGCAAGAGGATTTATACTGTACATCGTTTTTATTGATGAAGTAATACTTGGTAATTAATGAAGTAATAGTAATAAGCACAGCCAGCAATTCGTACCAATAAACCACTTCTAAAGATCTCTTGTCTTTAAAAACCTGTTTTCCTGGCAAGAACACCTAGAAGAACAGGAACTTACAAGTTATAAAGCCATTCTAACAAGTTAAAATTAAAAAGAAAGATGCATTTTGTTCAACATTTGTGAAACCTGCTTTCCTTCACAAATTCTCACAAAGAACCAGGAAACTGGGATCTTGATTCAGGGCTATAAAAGCGCTAGAGTAAGCAACGGAGCAGGCTGGAAGTTGGTGCCTGATGAGACGCAAGCTGACTCCCAGAGGTTAGGATAGGCGGACGTAGGAAGCACTCAGGACCAGGATGGGAAGCATCAGGCTGGCAGCATTCAGCAACGGGCCGGAAGAGTTGACAAAGCTGGATGAAGAATCCTCTGGCTGTACTCCAGTACCCAACATGAAAACCAGGGCTTGGGGGTAACATGTTATTTTGTGTACTCCTGCTCACAGAACTCAGTAGGTCCTACGGGTAAAAGCAACTGGGACCATAAATTTCAGTTCACACAGTGCGCTCTGCTTGCTGAGCTTAAAATGGTTTGCAAATGTTTTTTAGAGATGGTGAAAAGGAAGTTCAAAGCAGCGAAAGAAGTTGTCCAACCTCACACAGCCGCTTACAATAGCACTGTGGCTAGAAATTAATCTGGCCAGAGCCCTTAGAAGGAAGTATCCTCATCTGACTGCATCCATTACAGTTTCAATTAATAGATCACCATGCAGACCGTGCCAAAAGGCAAAACAGGGGAAAAGTTTTCAATTAACTTTGTGTGGAAAAAACTGTCAGCAAAGCGTAGAAACGACAATTGGCAAAAGCTAAACAAACAGGCCACAAGAGGACACAGGACTGGGAGGACCTTCCGATTAAGAATGCAGACCCCACCGTGGCATAAAAGCGCATCCATGAATGCCAGTGCCTGCCCTGCCTCAGGCCCCCAGCGCTGCCTGCGGCAGCCCCAGGAAGGAGTCCTTCTCTCGGAAAGAGCAGGAAGTAGACGGCCCCAGGAATGGCGAGATCACCGTCGTACTTAAAGCTGTTACGAGTGAAATCACCGAAGCCCGAATAATTTGCGACTTAACAGGCATTTAAATATAGCCCGGCACATAACCGATGTTTAAATGTTAATGTGAATAAACCAGAACATTTGTGATTTATCAATCTTGCCATTTTAAAAAATATAGACTGTAACCATAGAAATTAGTAAAACACTCACCGACACCGAAACATCCTCTATTTTTCTTTTAGCACTGGAGTCAAATAAGACATTCCGTCCTCTTCTTTCGCAGTCCTGATACACAATCAGTCGGATCTGACTTGGGTCAAACTCCGGCAAAGGCCAGCTTTAATTAAAAAATAAAAGAGCAGAAGGATCAATTACCACAACTCTTCATTACGCTGTTCTTTCTACATTAGCTGTATATACAACTTTATTAAAACATCAAGTCGAGCAAGTGCAATGCCATTTCATCAAACCCTTCGATCCTGTAGCCAGAACTATGCCTTTTGTTTTCTTCCTCTTTCCCCTACACTTGCCAAATTACACTGGCATGAACGGCACCAATCCACTACAACCATATACAACGATGTGCACAGCATTACTAGCTCTTGTGCTCTGCCTTGTGATATTTCATGTTTTCTTCAGGTTCCAGCTTTTTGAAATCAAAGTCATAGAAGAACTCGGCTTTTGTGTTTAAAGACGACAACAACAAAAAAAAAGGGTCCTTCATCATGGCAAGCACCAGCTTGAAAGCATTCACAACTGAAAAGCAAAAAGAAGAAAGGTACATATTCACACTGGCCTCTCCCTTAAGTAACGAATTTCTGCATTTGCAGTCACGGGTTTTCAGCCTCATGGGTTGGCAAAGCACTGAACTCCACCACTGAAAAAATGCAAAGTACCTTTCCTACCCTTCTTCAGGTTTCACAAACACTGTCGTAACATGCGTGTACAGAACCAACAGCATTATTGTAAACTACAACTACTAATCTATCTGCTCCGACGCTGGGGAACAGAGCGCCGCGTGTAGCTTGGTCCCGACTACACACTCAGGTCCTTGCTACATTCAGACTTAGAAATAATCTCCACTTAAGCCACTGGGATTCAAGGCCATGCTGCTGCATGGGTCAGCAAAGCACACAGCAGTCCTCCTCTAAGACACCTATTCCCAAACTGGTTCTGCAGTCAGTAACAAGGAAAGGAGCTTTCCGGAGCCTCTGCCTTCCCTAGCGCCACTGACTTCAGGGGAGCTCTGCAACGGGAGACCTTGCAGGGCTCAGCTTGAATACCATTGCATAATCTTGCCTTTCTGGGTGCTTTGTAGCCATGATCTTAAATTTCCATTTTAAAAAGCCAGCCGTCATTTTAAAGCCCAGCAAGCATTGTTGCCCACGGGCCTGGGAATCCATTTTCACTGATACCTTCTCCGTTCTTGGAAGACGGGCAGCAAGGCTCCTGCTCCATCCATGAAACCAACAGGAATCATCTTTCAGCTAGTTACGAGCCATTTCCTAGATCAGGTGAAATTCTATCTTCCTTATCCTTGGCTTTTAGGCAAGCAGCGTTAGCACAAAACCCCAAGAAGTGAGAAATGAGGCCCTGGAACTTTCCAGCCGTTAATGAAGGATACAGGCTTCCAGTTCACAAGAAGGAGCTGTACATTTATTTCAACAAAAAGACACCCATAAGTGATCATATGGATTAAAGTAAACCTGGCGTGCTAGACTCCAAGACTATGGTCAATTTTGCTCTCCTCCATCCCTCTCATTCACCAACCAAAAGGTTTCCTTCTCTGCGCTCACGCTTTATGTGATCAGTACGCTAATGGCGATTTGTAGCCCAACGAGTTCTAGAACAGGTCACAGCAGGGAATCAACTGGCTGACCAAACCTGCGGTTGCCTATCAGAAGTTTTTAAGACTGTGCAGTATCGATTCGCAGGCTTTACAACTGGTGTAGTCCCAGCGAGGTGAAACTAAGCACTGAGACATGCAGTTACTCGGTCTCTTGAGAGAGGAAATCCATTTCCTAATCTGCTCAGCCCCACCATTTAGCAACAGGAGAGAAAAACAGAAGCTGCAGAGCAGATAGCGTGCAACAAATGTCAAAAGCAACTTACTACAAGGAAAAAAGCTTGAGCAACTTGAAACTGAAATAACTTGATGTCTAGATTTGGGGGCAAAGAGCCGCGCACCCTCTCTGTTTGGGCACCTAAAGCCAAGCATCGTCCACAGAGGGACATGCCCACAAGGAGAGCAGACTGCAAACGGAGCCAACTCTGTACCAAAACCCAAGCACGGTGACAAACTCAGAGCAGCGCTTACGTTTACCGGGGGCTCTGCTAATGAGCCCCATCTTGCATTTCAGAAAATGGAAGAAAACAAAATCCATATTGCTTGACGCGTATTTGGGGCGTTACCAACGGAGAGGCTCAAAGGCACGAGAGCTGGGGATGGGTAGTTGTAGGAGCCGGACTTCGGCTAGGGGTGAGGAGGCAAGTGAGACCGCTGGATAAACTGGTTTCCTGGAGGACCCATCTCCTTACATTTAAGTGAAATCGGTGGAAGCCTGGAAACTCATTTTGTTTCCAGATAGGCCACTGAGGTTCCTGTAAAGAAACAGTATGTGACAACAACAACGAACTGCTTGCCAAAAAGGTGCTATCGCTTGCTCCACCCTCGCAACGCATTTGAATTTCCTTCACGCTCAGACAAAAGCGTGTCTTCCATTACCTAGTGCTTTTGATATTTGACTTTGAAATTACTGGCAAAGAAGGGCAGTAGCTGTTCCAGATCTTAGGAAAGTCTACTTATAAAAAGCTCCAAGAGCAGATTACACACTAAGAGGAGAGAAAGCTAAATATAAAACTCTTGCTGTATTCGGAAACATATTTGATCAAGGTAACAAGAGCTTGTTTACTTCTCATCTTCTTCACATGACATTTTAACTTTCTCTAGACAGGCATTTAGTAGGTAGCATCCATCGTAATTTGCGACAATTCCAAATAAGCGTTATCTCTGTTACATAACAGAGTCCTTAAGCACGTTTCAGCCTCGCAAAAACATTCCCTGGCAATAGCGGGGCCACTTCCCAAACCAGAAGAAGCTTTAAGAGAGCTGGGGGAAAGTTCACTTAGAGAGACAGTAAACAGAGGCAGACTGGCACCTCCGGCTCATCCCCACCACCTCCCAGCGAGGCACATTTCTCTGGAGGAAGCGGGACACGGAGTGGCTTTGCTGTTCTTGCTAGCAGCTTGGAAATACCATTAAGCTCGGTATCTGGATAGATTATGCCCAGAAATGCACAAATTCCCGCGTGCAATATGCAGGGCACGTTCTCAGAACAAATATAACAGGGCAATACTCCAGCCGCTGCTCTTCAGGTGGATGAAAACTGACCTAGATCTTCTGAATATAATTAGTTCTGTTTATAAATGGAAACTCACTTTGACATTTAACTGATGTTTTCTTGAGATTCTTATAGCAAAACCAGGAGACGTCGAATCAAATGCTCTAGTAATGTTAATGAAAGGTGACTCTCCATCTCCCACGCTGTTCTGGAAATGACAGTCCTCTTAATGAAGACTTTTTCCTGCCTGACCTACCTACCACTCTTTGATCTTTCCTTGAAACTGATTATATTTGAAGGGGGGGGGGGGGACAACCAAAACCAAACGAAACCAAACCCAGAACAAACAAACGTAAAAAGCACCACCAAGAAAACCCCAACAATCTTTTCACAGTGGAAGTGTTTGTGACTTTGCCACGCAGTTAGTGCTGCGAGTTCGCACGTCGAGCAAGAGAAGAAATAGCGATAAGCAAATTATTTCTGAGCAGGACATCAGTCCTGTGGAGATCTCCATTACATGAATAGTGATTCTTCTAGGTTAAGATGTTCAGAAATACCTATATAAATGGAAAAGGGTAGAAATCCATTTGATGTATAAATGCTGTGTGGGATATCTCAGAAACAAATCACGTCAAATCACGATCTCACACAATCACAGACTGGTTGAGGTTGGAAGGGACCTCTGGAGGTCATCTGGTCCGAGCCCCCTGCACAAATGCTAATGCAAGTAGAAAGCACAAAGGGAAAGGAATTATTTGGGACAGAAAGGCAAACTTCCACGTGCGTAATGATGGAATTATTAGAAACTAACAGGGCCTGAAAAATGGTATTTTAGTGCATATTCACACTCAAGCCCTACTATTGTTCAGCTCTTCCTGCTCTTCTACCCGTTTTGTTTTCCTGCCTTTTTCACATGCAACCACCAGGAGCTTGTAGCATTTTTTGTAGCTTACATTACAGATCCATGACACGCTTCCTGCCATCTCTACTGCGAGCTGCGTGGCAATCCAGAACTCCAAATTCTCTCCAAGGATGGATTTTCTCATGTATGTAACTCCTGGAGTTTATTACTGCCATACATGTTTCTCAGCAAGAGGCAACCAAATGGCTTTAAACTGGTATTATTATGCTGTGTGCAAGTTTTGTTAGATGAAACGACAGGCACAGAAATACTTCGTTACCACTCCACCAATTAAAATACAAGATTTTCCTCTGTAATTGAAAGCAAGTACATTCCTTCCTCCTTGCTTCCACTACAACGTGACAGCACTTCTTCATTACAGTAAGGGCTTAGCTTAATACTGTTTTTCCTCCTGCCTCAGACTTTACTTTTAAAACAGTTTCATTCTAACACAGCTTAGGTAGTATCCAATTACTTTTTAATAATCAACACAGGTATTTTAGTCTTCAAGACAAGATTTTAGTCTTCAAGAAAGGCAGCAGAAGCAAACCGACCGAGATATTAAGCAGGTGGGAATTGTAACAGTTTGCTAAAAAGTAAAGTTGCTCAGAACCAGAGTAAGACTAATCATTGAAAAAGTAAGTTAAAACTATCAGTCAAACTATTGTTTTCCTACATCATGTTACCCATAGTTATAAAAACTGCCTGGTGATGAATCACTTCCAACTATTTTTAAATGCGTCTACGCAAATGATATTTATAGTTTATGCTAGCTTATCTGTTCTGCGTGTTTTTCATGTTAGCACCTTTTAAAAGGCTGACAGGAACAGCCAGGGCAGAGCAGACGGCAGGTCCACCTTGCCCCATGCCCTCCTCGCAGGGCTCCGCGTGGAAGGAAACGTCTTGCTTTACTCCAGCTAAGATGAGCATCACAGGAGAGGCGTAGGGATCCCCAGGGCTTATCTCCAACTCCTGCAGATGATCCTCTTCGTGTCCTCTTGTTGCCACGGTGGTGCTTAGACCCAGCCAGCTTCTACACAAGCATTGGACAGAGACCGTCCCTGTCTCGAAGAGCTTAGGTTGCAAGTATGAGCCCGTTCCACCGGGTGCACTGGGATATTTCAGATGCAGATTATCTCCATGTTCCACGGAGATGTACATTCGCATCGAAGCATGCCCTGTACATACACGGCCCAGTAGTATTTAGGATCCTGTGGTTGCTTTGTTACAGGGAAGGGTGATCAGAAGCAGAAGGCAAATGGTCCTTGCCTAGTCCAACCATCGTATCGTACACCCCTGACCGAGATGCTTTTTCCAACAAGGGATTCCCTTCTCCTGCCCAAATTCCTCTGTACATTTCTATTACCTGTTACTGGGTTTTCTTCTTCTGGCTTTGAGAAGACAGAACAAAAGTCGAGCACATAGGACACAAGGGGAGGGTATTCTATGTATTTTAATAACTTCTTACTGCAATTCAATAATTCACTTATTATTTGACCACTGTTGTACAAAGACAGCTGTGTAGGCCTTTCTGAAAGAGCACAACTAATTTGGAAGCAATGAAAACAGCCGTATATGGCATGTTAACGATGCTTCCAGCTTTGGAAGACCATCCATTAGCGTTTTTTAAAGAGGCATGGGCAGGCTATTTTTTTTTTTTTAATAATAACACCTGAAATACAAAAGAACTTTATCAGGATTCACATGATATGGATGATCCAGACCACACTGCCAATTTGCAAAGTTGGCATTTTCAGCGAGAGGTTCCATCTAAATGCTGGTGACATAACAGGACCGTAAGGCTGTGAAGAGGAAGAAGATCCCTAAACAAGAAACCACAGGGCCTATACTTAGAAAAAATTTTGCAAGATAATTGTCTTTACAAGAGTTGAGGTCACTTCAGGGTTGGTTGTGTGACTGTTGTGGCGAACGTCTGCTGATTCTGCAGAGAAGAGCGGCGTTTGTGACTTGACCAAGGCCACGGAGGGAGCCTGTGATGCTCGACTCGAAGGAGTTTACCCACCATCACTTCGGGCGGCGCTGCCCTCTATCACTTTGACCTCAGCTGGGATTTCGCAGAAGTCAGTGGACGTGTACGCTCGGTAGCTTGGAAGAACTTGGAAGAACTGATAGGTGGTGGACAACCACTCACGACGAGCGAGTGCTTGCAGCAGTGACATTTTTTAAGGTTTATCACAAGGAAATAGTGTTTCTTGTAAAAAAAAAAAAATGCCAAGCCACCCCCTTTTCACTTCTTGAAGGAGGGTGACGCATCCGCAGGCACTGAGCACCGCCGAGGTCAGCTCCATGCTCCATCTATAAATCTGTCTCGTTCATTTACCAGCTTAGCGATCCTCACCTTGAATAGCTGCACTGCTTGAGCTCCAGGAAACTTCTGCTGCTTATACTAAGCACGTATTGTACACTAGGCACACAGTCAGTCAGCCAGATATTTCACACTCAGTGTAATAAACTTGGACCTAAACTTCAATTGGCTTCCAAGGTCCTTGGCTCTGTCCAATTCTTTAACTGCATATGAAGCTGACTTTAGTTTGTTTTCATTTTTTTCTCCCTTCTACCGAGTCGCTCGGTTCTCATTAAGGTACTTAATTTATACTCTAAAGGCCGATATATGAGCCAGATGCCTTTCCACAAGCAAAAAGACGTAATATATAAGGTTAGCTGCAGTCTAGTCAACACATTAATCATAATCCGGAGTCTGATATTGAAAATAAGTAGGTTGGAAGGTTTTGTTAAAGACGTGTAGCATATTGAGTAACTTTGCAATTCACAGGGCTTCGGAATTTACAATTAACATTAGCAATTTCAGAGAGTATTTTGGGGACTACTTCACTTATATCCTCTCAAAAAGTACCTGTTCAGCTTTTAACTGATTTAAGCACATACATGCATGCAAACATAGGGACATACAGGCACATGCACCCACACAAGCTCTGTGCTCTTTTGAAATACCTGTTTCAATAAAAAACACACACAAACAAGACACAGTTCCTTGCAGTTAAATTCACCAGCACCCCACACAGTGTTTCACATTACTCAAGCAGACTGCACTTCCCTTAGCAAAATGACAACAGAAAGAATCAATTCAGGGGAGAAAAAAAATACATTTGTGGCATTTAGCATATAATTATAAGAAGAATCATTGAAAAAATTAAATCTTTAAAAGCTTCACATCTCCAGAAAAGAAATACTTTCATCACAGTGAAAATATTAAGCTTTCAAATAAGTAAAATAATCTCAAGAGCTGTGCAGTGACCGTACCTGGGAAGCATCTTTGTCCCCCGAGCAGTTCCACTTTTCAGAATCCCTATAAACTCCTGTTGTGCCCGGCTGCCAACTCAGGTTAATAATAGCAATGAGCCATATTCATCCAAAACCACAAGACTGTCAGGTGACATATCAAGAGGTCTGAATTTAACTCAAACAAAAGGCTCCCCATGCTGCAATGCAAAAGGCTTCATCCTAGCAACAGGATCACAAAAACCACCTTAAAGAAAGCAGTTCGCTGAAGCGCAATATAGGCGTTTGCACCAGGCTGCGTTTGCACTGCCCTGGAGTTTCATAACCCAAATCCTGCCCCTCCATTCTCTTGCACAGCCCGGGATTTCTGCTCAAGTAAATATCGCCCGTCTTCCCCGCGCCTTTGTCTCTTCCAGCGTATCGCTGCAGAGAAGATCAATCTAATTCATCGGAAAGCTTAAGCGCTGCTTTGGCAGCCGCCGGAGCGTACATGTCAGTCCCATCTATCCTCCTCCTCTAGCGAACGCGAGCGGAGTTGAGTCTCATGACCCAAGTCCCCTGGCAACTGTGGCTGCCGTCCTGCACCTCCACGAGCCGCGGCCGTCGGGAATTCAGCCCGCTCGGCCAAGACCCAGCCGGGGGCGGGGGGGGGGGGGACGACGGACACGGACACGGACGGACGACGACAAATCCTTCCAGACTGCACCCCCGGCCTTTACATTCCTGGAAGCGACGGGATGCTTGCGCCGGAGCCCGGGGAGAGCGGAGGCAGAGGGGTGGAAAAGCGAGCGCTGACAGCCATCATGTGACCCAGCTGTCAGCGTGTGCCACCTGGAGCCGCCATCCGCCGCCACCAATCCCAGCGCCGCCGCCGAGCCCCGCGCACCATGTCACCGTGCAGCGAGAGGCCTTCCACCGCCTATCGACGCCGGGTCTCGTTTGCCCGCCTGCTGGCAAGGGGGAAGAGGTTGCCTGCGGCCGCCGACGCTCGCTGCCTGCCTCTGCATCGCTGGCGCTCGCCTCCCCAGCGCGTCCGCAGGCTGAGGAAAACCAGCTCCCCGCCGTCTATCAGGGAGCGCCCGCTCCCCCTCCCCATCCGCTCCTATAAGAACAAAGAAAGCACTGTACCCCCTCTAAGGGCTCATTAATATTACAAGCGAAGCATCAGCAACGTGCAAGACGTGGATGGCAATGCATAGATTTGGGTTTGTTGGGTTTTTTTTTTTTTTTTTTTTGGGGGGGGGGGGGGGATAT
>VZTL01006118.1:0-28753 GCA_013400535.1 Scopus umbretta | reverse complement strand
TATCTTCTTCTGAGATTGGATTTTTGGTTGTTTTCCCACTGAGAGGTTAATTCTACTTGACATTTATTTTAATTAACAACAACTTCTACACTAAAATTCATCCCTTTTTTACTACAAAGATATGTATGCTGCAAGTCTGCACATTATTTAAGCAATTTTGTAGCTTAAGAAACAGGTTTGTATTTTCTGTCAGAAAATTGTGAAGGGCTGCTGGTTTCTTTAATAGCTAATTTTCCCATTTTCATTAAAGGTTTGTATCAAAGTATTATCTGTCTATGGATGTAGTTATTTAGAAGTGTTAGTAGTGTTACTTAGAAGCAACAAATCCAGCATTTTTGGTAGCTGAATAAAGCCATATTAAATATATTGGACAGTTAAAAAAGAAAAAAAAAGTCTAATCAAACACTAACAAACCACTTTTAGACTGACTTTTTACAAAGCAAGCACTATCTGCAGTGAAGAAACCATCCTGACTTTCTATGACCATTCTGTCTTTCCAGATTTCAGACTAGTAGAGCTCTCCTAGCTAGATTTTAGTCAGAGATTGGAAGAGACTTTCTGCTTTTCCGATTCCCCGTTTCCTCANCACTCTTTGTACCTGCAGGAGAATTAAGCTGGTTTCATGCCTGAAAGAATTCTGGGTCCACTCCTCTTAATATTTTATGCAGCAACTTCTGCAGAAAGCATGTATTACATGATTTTTTATGGATGATCAATTCAAAGCTCTTTTATTAGACTTTGTAAGCTTAGGTCTCAACAAAAACATAATTTCAAATGTTTATTGTGAGAATATGTGTTCAGAAAAATGTCTTCAATTTCTTTTAAAAATCTTCCTATTCATGCTTTGAAAATGCCAATATTTTTTCTTTACCATGCAATCAAAAATGGGCTACCTTACCTTGGATGGTAATTAGACAATTAGACCATACCCCTAGTTAACATCAAAAGAGATATTGCTCAAATCATTACTCTCCAGCTTACACTAAAAATTCATTTTTGACATTTACCAAACCCACACTCTGTAATCCTGGGACGGGAACTGCAGTCCCAAACCAGCCATGCTCTCCCTGGATTGCTCAATGTTTTATCACAGAGAGGCTGTCAGCTCAACTGTCTTGGAAACACAACAAAGGCAGAGGTCATCTCTCAGATAGCTGGGCATCAGGCATTAACACACACCTCCAAAATCCACCCAGAGACAGACGAGCAGCCAGTGTGGGCTGCGCAGCAGGGACAGACTATAGCCTTTGCACAAATCCCTGCTTAACAAGCAGAACAGAGGCTCCTGCATTCTGTACCTGCTGTATTTTCCAAGGCAGAAAATGGGCTGAATTAACCTGACTTCTCAAGGTTAGTGTATTCATGTCTTTCAAAAAAGGATGGGGTAGCTCTCAGGAAAGGTGCAGACCTTTCCCATCCTTCAGCAAAATGAAGGCTGGGCAAATTAGAGCCGTAACACCACCACCATTACTGCTGGGCCATAACTTCACTTGATGGAGAGTGGGCCAAATTCTCTACTGCTGTAACTCCACTGACGTCAATAGGGGAAGGTCAGCAGGAAATATGGCCCTGCCACCGAACAGAATACAGGAACGCTATGTAACTTTCCAGCTGGCGTAAATTATCCCAGAGGCATAAAGCTGACTGTCCCTGAAGTCATTAAAAAGCTCATGGTGACACAACGCTTACCAACCCATAGAAATAGTTACCAGTGGGCTAAGAAAAGTGGGTATCTGTCAGAGCAGAAAAAACCCAGAAATCCAGAAATGGTTCTGTATCTAGCAAATATACACAGCACTAAGGACTACCTAGGAGACAGGACAGCCAGGGATATGTTTAAGCCACCCGCTAGTTCCACCTGCTGGAATTAATTCAAAATCTCACTCTATATAGGTCTTTACAGCTACTCGTGTTACTGGCAAATTGCTAAGAGGGTAAACAGAGTGTGTATACCAAGTCCTGTCCTCTCACAACTGCATTTTAAAAGGAGTTGGAAATTATGTTTTATTTAAAGGGAGAGGAAGACTGCTAAAACAAGATGCTAATCCCATGATAAACTGCAGTGGGCTTTGTAGGACTGACTGATAAAATGCTTAACGAGACCCGCAGTGAAACTAACAGTTCAAATGAGCCCTTATTATTCACTACCCAAATAGCTAGTCCTTCAGGCTATTACCTTTTTAACTAAACACTTATCTAAAATTCTTAAAGTAGTAAGCATTCATGTTTGGTGTTTTTTTTTCTTTTTTGTTTGTTTGTTTGCTGAGGTTTTAAGTGTTCTACCATTATAAGTGCAACAAAAAAGGGTAACTTATTGCAAACAAAGATAGGCCAGAATATTTTTCCCATGAGGTCTGATTTTCCCCTGCTCTCCCTAGTGTTCTCGTCTGCCTCTTATCATATGCCTATGAGGGGGTCATCTGTCTCAAAGGCAGAGCACGCTATATGGAAAACCAAGAAATAGGAGCAAAGGGAAGGGAACAAGTTGTTCCATCACCATTCCTACCTCTTAGGAAACATACAGAGCTTGGGTAACTTCTCTGTACCTTTTCATGTCAGACAATTCTCAAGTTGCATCTATAGCATGCAGTAAACTGTCGTCGTAACTTCAACCTATCTGAAGGGACATGACCTCTATGTGGATGGCTCAGAATGATCAAATCAGAGAGCTTCCAGCGAAATACACCACCAAACAAACCAAAAAATACACTTTTCTGCAAGAAAGTCATAGCACAATGACTAGAAAAAAAGACTAGTAATACTGGCTACTGGATTCTCACTCAGCCTGACACACTCATGCAACAAAAGCAAGAAGACAAGAAATGGGAAACAGACTGCTGCCATACTCAGCAAAAAAATCAAGGAAACTTCAGGAGTGCAGATTAGGCATTAATCAAGAAAAAAACTCTGCATGTTGGCCTTTCAGTAGTTTATTATACTTCTGCTCAAAATGTGTAATTTTCTCTTAACGTCCAGCTAGTACTACATATTAGGACAAACATTATAGTGGCTATAAGCTAAGTATTATAACTAGTGCATTACCTTTTCAAACAGTCATATATTTTCAACCTTTAAAGAAAGGTTAGCTTTCAAGGTACAGCTAGAATGTCTAATGCTAAACAAAAAATATCCTACCTCTGAACAGTTTTTCAGAGTGCAAGAGAAGGGTCTTTCAATCTTGGGCATAGTAAATGTATTATGGGCCCATTCCTACATTCAGACATCAGAAAAGAGCTTTTCAGCAGACATTGTTTAGTGGTGGCTCTTTTTACCTTAATTACTATAGGAAGCATTTTCAGGTCTGTTTCTCTTGTACACTTTCATGCAAGCATCCACCCATTCTGTTTCCACAAAAGGAAGAGAGGATGCAGAACTCCTGCAGACGATACCTGAGGAGCCTGTCTCACCTGCTGCCACAGTCATTACTCACTTCTTGTTTGCTGTCTGAAAGTGAACAGTCATTCTGGAATAGTTCTTATCCTTCTGCTTTTCTCTGGTGGCAGAGGTAACAGTGAGATCTCCAAAGAGGTCAATCAGCCAAGTCAGTCGGGCAATTCCACTGAAAGCTGGGAATCCTGTTTTGTTTTCATCGAGGACGCTACCTGGTGCAACAGCAACAGAAAGTCTTGGGAAATGGGAATAGAGAATAACATCCTCTGCATAGGAAAGGCTGAAGAAACTGAAGTGTTGCAGGCTTAGAGACCAGGGTGTAGAAAGGCCATGAGTGGATGGATGGATTGACCGAGTAGTAAAGTCAACAAACATGGTCAACCTTGAAATGGATCAGGTGAGCTACGACAGAGAAGGCTGCGCAAAGTACATATACAACAAACCCTTCAGGACATGTTGAGGACAGGAGGATTCAACAAGGGAATAAAGTAAGGAGAAAACAATAAATTGAAAATCTCTCCCAGCTCTTCTAGGGCCATACACCAGTATGGAAGACTAAAGGTCCCCACTAGAAACTGGGACACTTACTCAGAGCTCATCATCCTGTCTGAGACCAATATAAATGGGAAACTGGTCACCGCCAAAGCACAGAAGGGATGAAGAAGTGCGCTCTCCTTCATACAACAAGGCGCGGGCTTGCATTCTTGACCAGATGGCAGAAAGAGATTAGCAAAGCAAGAGCCCATAGGAGACAACTGTTAAGGCACAGGTGCTTTCCAAACAGGTCTTTAATTTCATGGAAACATCCAGAACTGATACCTGTGTCTCTAGTCAGTTTAGAGACAGATTCTGATCTAAAAGGACTGAATGAAGCCTGGAAGGACTGGCCTCCCTGTGGAAAAGGCAGACAAATCCAGATAGACTTCAATTTCCCCACACCTACTAACCTGTGAAATGCAATGTTCCCTTCACCAGGTCTTTCCCAGCCACCTCTTTTTTCAGCTGCTTGTATTCTTCAGTCAGAAGCTCAATGTGCTCCACATGGAGTACTTTATCTGCCATTAAGGAAAAAAACCACAATGAAACAAAAAACCCAAACACCAAAAATCAGGACAGAATAAATAAGAATCAAAGGCACATCTATGCAGTAAAGGTTTCACCAGCCACCAGTGGGAACTCACTTAGAAATGTTCTCACACATGGCTGGCAAAATGATGTCAGGAAGAAAACCAAACACAGGCCCTGCACTGAGGCATCAATCTGGGTTAGGGATTTTCAGGAGACAACAAATATAGAGACTACAGGAACAGTAGCCACTATGTTCAACAGAAACTCTGTAATGAAACCCAACACCCAACTAAGGCTGAAACATGAGTCTTCAGAATAAAAGACAGATTAATTCTTGGCCTCTTTTCCCTCACATTTCCTTGTTCTGCATTCTTCCTCCCAGGGTAGTAGGAAAGAAAAAGGAGGGGAAAAAATAGCATAATACTCAGGCCCAGATTGTAACAATATGTTAAGGAGTACCTCCCTCCACTGCAATTAATTGGGCTACTGTGGAATAGAGGCTATCCAGTACATGTTGAATAGGGCCCTCATTCAATATATGTTTTTCTGGAAGGTTTCTGGGAGGGTCAATTTAGGCTGCTGACAGTAACTGCTGCTGCTTCAAGAGAAGAGGCATAAATTCTGCTCAATGGCAAGCCATCTGGTGAGCAACAAGGCAGTAAGTGGTGTTGGTACAGGGAAACAGCAAAGCAGCAATCTTATACCTCCAGTGCTTTAGGGAAAAAGTCACAAAGGAAATTTTTAAGCAGCAGTGGTATAAATAGTGCGGCTTGTTCTGATGGTTTGCATTCTGCTCCTGCCCAGCACTGTTCTGTTCCTTGCAGTCCCATACATCCTCAACGGCCTCAACTGAACTTCCAGCTTCTAACCCTTGGCACTGCAGGGATGGGACCACATGCTTTCCAGAAATAAAGAGATTTTGCGTAGAGACAAGCTGTCTTTCAGACAGGGATGCCTTGCTGGTCTACAATAGTATTAGCAGCTGTGTGTAACCAGAATATCACAAATGCTAGAAGCTGGGAGAGCTGCTTCCAGTTTTATTGTCAAGGAAAGAGAGGATGGGGAAGTGCACAAGTCCAATGACCACACTCATTAAGTGCTTTACTATCACTGTGACAGAAGTTTCCTTCTCTAACTGCATTCTTAGTGCCACAGGCAGAGACCAGTGCTTTCAGGAGGGCAAATGTACCTTACCCTTAGCCTTGACATTTGTGTGTTTATTTCCCCACTGACACACGTCTTAAATCTTAGATTGACATATCTGAGACAGGCATACTCCCTTGTATGTCATGATTAAAACTAGACTGGAGCCCTGCCTTTCAGTTTGATGCCTTTGGTGCTACCAAACAGGTAATATTGTTTACACCCTTGAAAAGAAATGCCATTACCTTTCTGTTCAGCCATCTCCCAGAGCTCATGGGCCGCCTTGGCAGACAAAGCCATGGGGTACTCAACAAGGACGTGTTTCCCAGCTTCCAAAAACATTCTGAAAGGGTTTTAAAAAAAAAAAAAGTATTTAAAAAGTATTTTTAAAACTCTTTTAAAATTATATCATCATAATCATCTCTCTCCACTGTGGAAGCTCTTCTCATTCCCACAGTCAGCCCCATATGGAGAAATGCACAACGCGGAGTAACAGAAATAAATGGCAGGTTTCCTAGCAAGGATGGTGTGGTGCCTACATCAGACATTTACACACCAGAAGAGCTGGGTTTTAATTCTCCTTTTTCCACAGAATTTCCTCACTCACCTACCACAAGTCACTAAAATGCCACAGCGCTGAGCACTGCAATTTCTAACTTCCAGACTCTTGAGTGGCTGGAGTGGGGCACTGCAGTGCCCTTCCTCTATATAAGCTGTGAGGCAAGGCTTTGAATCCTCTTTTAAGCTGCCTGTCCATCAAACGCAGGCCTAGAGGTACGCAACCAGAATTACTTGGGAAATGAATGCATCTTAGATCCTACTCTCTTCCAGGGCTTATTGGGTACTCTAGGGAATTGACTATCATTCACTTCAGGCTTCTAGTCTGGCAGTCTCTCCCAGTGTCCACATCTTCTCCTGCAACAGCTTTACACATCTCCTCTATGCTTCTAAATTACTGGGGAAAGGGTGGGAAAAGGGAAAAAAAAACCACCTCAAAAATACCTGATGGTTTCTTCATGGCTTCTGTTCTCTGTGCTGATGAAGGCTGCATGGATCTCTTTACTTCTTAGAGCATCTTCCAGGCTAATCTGCTTGGCCTCATTAATATTGCCAAAACTTCTCCTGTGTATTTTGCATAAATGCAACCAGAGCATACCCATCAGAGTCCATTCTTCCCAACCAAGTGTTGTGCAGCAGCACTTAGACATTGTTCCCATGGACCACTGTCTCATTGAATTCAACCAGGGTAGAATAAAGACAGTTTGTAATCCAGGAAGGGCACAAGCACTTATAGACGGAAGTGGAGTGCACAAAAGAAAACAGATGTCAGTGTATAGGTGGTGGTATCTGCACAGAAACTGTCCTGCTATTGAAGTGCAATGTGTTTTTTGGTGGGTTTTTTTTTTTTTGGTTTTGGTGTTTTCTTTTTTAATAAGCATCATTACAAAAAAGCCATTTTAAAAGAGTGACTTGAAAGAGAACAGTGCTCCTATGGGAGAACTTCCCACCACGCTGGACAACACAGGCAAAAGCATTTAAGTTGGCAGGACCACATGCAACTACAACAAGTACAGAGAAGCAGGAGAGGGACAAAGCAGATGCTTGGCTATGATGGCTCATACCTTGTAACACACATACACCATGTCAGCACTAAGGGGAAGGCTCTCTTGGCCACCACCCTGAGCACATCCCCACCTGAAAATGAAACACACACACTCCCCCCAAAAGCCCTTTACATTAGTAAAGACTGGAGAAGACAACTCAACAGTGTTGGGATAGGTGACACACTGCATGAGGGTAGGCCACAAGCATGACTTGAAAGCAAAGACAGGTAATGTCTGCATGTGATTGGAATGCAAAGAGCAAGGCAACATATCCCAACAAGCTGTCGGTGAACCGTGCATTTCGACAGCACTGTTTCTCAACAGAAGTAGTGGAAACCTCTATCTTCAGTGTTGTTCAAGGCTAGCCATAGCACTAGCAAAGGCATCAGGGAACCAAGAGTGTATTTGGCAGTGAGATAAACTGGATGACCTAATAGGTCCTTTCAGTCTTAAACAACCCTGACTGCATGACTTAAATATAGCTGGAAAAATACATTCACAGTCTGAGATCCATACATGTACCACCTAACTATTTAAAACCTTTATGCTCTGCTGTTATGGGGCACATGGTCTAGCAGGAATGCTCACATGGAGGTATATGTGTGACACAGTCCTGCTAAATTTCCATGGCTCCAAGCTAATGAGAAAACCCATAAAGTTGCTCTCTAAGAGTATTCGCTTCAAGAAAATAGAATTTTAGGATGAAGTTGCAGTGTTAGGAGCTTTAAAACACATTTTTCTAAAAAAAAGCTTTTAAAAACTTTGTAAAACATCTTATGTTTTTTAAACATTTCTATAAATTTCATGCAGGCATTAGCTCATTAGTGTAATTATTGCCTGTACCATCCTAAACCTACAGGAAATTTCAGTCAGACAGAATTGCATTTTTTTAATCACACAGATCCTGCAGTAAGAACGTCTTTCAACTTTTATTTTAGTCATTTCTGCAAGGTATCTCACTAAGGTAATCTATTTGTTCCCTCTTGCAAAGCTTTCTGTGCTCATTTCCTAGCTGCCACTCAGAATGACAGGCATATTTGCATAAGCTTTTCCTTTTCAGACAGCCTTAATTATAACAGAAACATAAAACTTTGGATATTCATCCCCTACTCCCCTCAGATAATAGTCCTCTGCATGGAAAGACACATGCACTGAAAGAAAGAGACACAATATCCATATTAAACATGTTAAGATGAAATTTCTAACCTGGATACAAATCCAAAGAGTTTCAGGTGCTCAGAAGGGCTGGAAGGCATCGGATTCATCAAGTCTCGGATCCGTGCTAAGCCAGCAATTCCAACTCCAACCACCACAGTCCCAAACATTTTGTTAATCTGACCAAAAGAAAAAAAAGAAAAGCAACATTTTTTTCTTTTAGCATGGAGATGAGCAGCTAGGGAGGGGAAGTGAGAGGATGGATTACTCTTGAACCCTGCTTTCATACAGCCAAACCTTATTCAGATATCAGCAACCAGCTAACAGAGATGTGATGCTACAGGCTACTGAGCTCACTCGCATCCCATTGAAATGTGGTCAAGCGGTTCAGCCTGTCATAGGACTGGTATTGAGACTTGTATTTAAAAGCTATTATATCACAGCTCTGGCACAAAATTCTTCCTTTCCATGAATAGAAGGCAGACTTCAAAAGTGAGACATTCTTCTATTTATATCACCACTTCCATGCTGGAAAGGAGCCAAAAGGTTCTGCAAACCCAGCAGAGCTTTATATAAACCCTGCTGACTTCCTGAGCATCTGCAGCACAGCCTGCTTCAGGCTGCCACATGGACATTCACGGTGCACAGCAGCATAGCCAAAATACTTCGGGACAGGAAGCAAAAAGCATCTTTTTTTCCCCCACGTAACCACTGGCACGTCCTACAATGTCAAGATGCAACCAACCATCTGATAATTTGGTCAAGATGCTTGCTTGACATTTCGATGCACGAAGAAAGCTCTGTCATCTCTTTAATGACAAGCAGGCATGTCCTCAAGATTTACATCTCCCAAAAGCACATTCCTGCCACAACTGCATCACACGGAGGATGAGCCAGGTATTGCGCTTGCTGGCCAGGCTGCTGGGCCACTGGTAATAAATTTTTCTGTTAGTTTTATGATTTGCCATTGATTTGCAGAAGCACTGGGCAACTGGTGTAACCTTTCAAACCTGCACTGTTCCACCACCCTGAGGGCTAGCAACACTTTGTCAAGTAATTTTAAGATTTACAGGAAAAATGGCCTAAAACCAAGCGAAGTCAGCCCCTCTGCATTTTTTGTTCCTTTCATCCTACAGCAGGATCCCTTCAAACTCTGTTTCTTCTGTTCCAGTTTTCTCCTTCCTGCCACTGCCGATCCCTTCACCCTAGTGAACTCTTTTGATCGCTTCCACTACCTAGCTGCAGCCCTTCAAATCCTTCCAAGACTTAAATGGATAAATGGACAACCCCACTTCACTCCTCCTTGTGCCTCTTGTCTGACGGGATCACAGTGCAGCAGCACAGCCATAAGTAACTGTTCTGACAGTGCTAGAGCTTGACAGCTGTTTAGAAATTATATCAACTGGCACAAAGGAAAAAAAAAAATAAAAGAAAGCCCCTCTCCAATCAAATCATGTCTGGATTTTGTTTTTCTGTAAGCTCCTATCTAAATATATATTCCTGTTGGTGCTGGACTCTGCTTACTTTACAAATGCCAAAAGGGTACAAGCGTAAAACATGCAGTGGCATGTTTAGTATAAAACAAGAAATGAGTGATATTGGAAGAGTTCTCTAGGGGGATTACAGTGACATGTCATTACCAAATATTTGAGGTATAACGTGATGACACTGCTCACCAGGGAAGAGAGATGTATAGGGCTGAGAGAGAGAGGGGGAAAGGAGGGTAATGTAACCACACAACCCATCTTCAGTTCCACCCACCAAGTCCTGGTCTGGGCTCTCAGTTACACTCACTCTTCTCTATGGCCAAAGAGAAAAGAGACTGAGACTTGCAGAATGATCTCAGCTGGAAGGAGCCCCTGGAGGTTACCCAATCCAAACCCCACTCAGCTGCACCAGGGCCGAGTTCTGACCGCCCCCATGGATGGGAATCCGACAACCTCCCAGGACCCCTGCTGCAGCATTTGACCACACTCACAGCAAGAACTTCATTTTAGTATCTACTCTGAGTTTCCTGTGTTGCCTTTTGCCATTTCACTGCACATCTCCCAAAAGAGTGGCTCCAGCTCCTCTACACCCTCCCATCAGAAAGCTGTAGGCAGCAACAAAACCTGTCTTTACCCTTCTTTTCTGGAGGCTGGACAAACCCAGTTCCCTAAGTCTCTCCTTGTTCATCATCTACTCCAGCCCCCTGACTGTCTTGGTGGCTCTCCACTGGACTCGCTCCTGTATTTCACTTATTTCTTGTACCAGGGTACACAAAACTGGACACAGCACTGCAGGTGTAGCCAGGTCCTGTTGGCTAGTCTTGCTAATGGAGTCCAGGACACGTTTGGCTGCCTTTGCCAGAAAAGCACGCGGTGGCCTGAGGCTCAACTCGTCCACCAGCAACTGCAGGGCACTTTCTGACTTTCCAGCCAGGCAGTCCCCAACGTGTACTGGTGCGCAGGGTTATTCCACCCTGGAAAAGGGACTCTACAAACATGATGTTCCTGTCTGCTGTTTCTCCAGCCTGCCCAGGCCCCTCTGATGTATTGACCAGTCTCCCAGTTTGATTTCATCCACAGACATTCCGAAGCTGCTCTCCATCCTATTGTCCAGGTGGTTAATAAAGACATTTAACAGTATTGAAGATGAGCGCAATACTTGCCTTTTTCCAGTCACCAGGAACCTCCCCTGATCACCAAGTGGCTTGACAGTGACATCAACCAAGTCCCTCAGCACCTTTGGATGTACCTTGTCTGGTGCCAGGGCTGCTGTACATCCAATTAGTTCAAGAGCTATATCACTGTCTTCCTCTACTGTGGGTAATGCTACATTCCTACAGACCCTGTTAGCAGACTCAGAAAACTGGGAGGTCTGAGGACAGACCTTACTAGTGAAAGCCACAGCAAAAAAAGGCATCAAGTACCTTTAATTTCCTTCACCCTGGCCCCACTGAGCAGCAGGCCCATATTTTCACAGCTTTCTGTTTGTTGCCAATGTACCCAGAGGAACCCTTCCCATAGCTCATTTCAGCTCCAGCTGAGTTTTGCCTTTCCCAGCTCTGTCCCCACAAGCTTGGCTAATGTCTCTATGTCCCTCCTGGACAGTCCCTCCCATCTTCTGCACTTTCTTTTTGTGTTTAAGCTCAGTCAGGATGTCCCCGCTGAGCCACACCAGCCTTCTGTTATGCTTGGCTCTGCTTACAGCGCACTGGAGTGGGGCACCTGTGCTCTAGGGAGGTCATCTCTGTAGATCAGCCTCAGCCGTTCTTGGCCCCCAGGGCAGTCTCCCATAGGATCTTGCCAAGCAGAGCCATCAAAAAGCCAAAAACCTGCTCTTCTGAAGTGTATGGTTGTCATTCTTTAAAATTTAGATTCATAAAGGGCTTCAGCGTGAATCAGGACCAGGTCAGCAGAGGTTTAGAAGCAGTCCAGCTGGAAAGCAGCTGATCAGAGGTTTACTTTAAGTTCAGAAATTTTCAAGGTTACTGGAGTGTTAAGCTGTTAATATTTGCCTACTGCCTTTAGCGCGATTGGGAGTGGGAGTCGCACAGCAGACAAATTCCCTCGAAGCTCCTACAGTCATCTTGTTTCCAAGAACTGCTTTTTTTTTTTTTCTGGTGAGCTGCTGACTTCTGCTTCAATGAAGTGGAGACGGTGGGGGAGCCAACTACCTTCTTCCACTGCCACGAACAAAGAATATCTCCTAGCAGATGCTCAGGTTGCTGAGCGCCGACATTTTTGCCTCTCCTTTGAAAAACTTTCCTAGTTTCATCTGATGAACAACTTATGACCTCCCCAAAAGTCACATTTAAGAGAAGCAAGATGATTTCAACCTAGGAACAAAACCTGTTACTATGCTATCTGTTGCCATAGCAACCAGCCATTTGGTGCAGGTCAAGGGTTTGCAGGCTAATATGCAGTATACATGCAGAAAGACATGGCTACTAAACGTACATTACAGAACCTTTGCTTGTGCATGTAGCTAAGAGAAAAATTCACTACGTCTGCATCCCTGCTGCTGCTACTTATTACCCTCATTTTGCTCACACAACAAATCCTGGAGCTGCTCAGGGGGGAAAAGGAAATTAGATGGGTTTTGGAACTGTCATGAACCAGGTAAGAGCAGAACAGAGAATACTCATCTAAAAGCCCAGATGAATATATGAAAATTTACTCCTTAGTTCAAACCTTTACACTAGGGTAACAGCTACAGTTATCTTTCAAAGTACAAAATCGATGAAAGAAGCAGACCATATTCTAAACTGCTGTGCCTGCCTTCCATGCCTTTTTCTTAAGATAGGTGACCTCGGTTAAAGCTTTGTCAAAAAGATTTCAGAAGCATTTTCAAGGCTGCTGAACTTTGGCTCCTGTCATACTGAAAAATTGTATAGTAAGTGATGTAACAGTACATCAGTCAGTGTCCAAAAGCATTTTTCTCCATCCACCCTTTCCTAACTGGCTATATAAAAGGAAAGGGGATGGTGAGAAGATTAGAAAAGGATGTCCTTCAAGCTCACAGCTTGTGGCTGAAGAATGCCTCCCACCTCCCAGCAGCAACCACCCTGGTCTGGTCACAGGCAGCCCTGCCAGCCTTGCCAAGGGCCACCTCTGAACCAGGGTGGGGAGCATGGCAGCTACCAACTGGTGCAGGAGCTCTTTGCCATTGATAGCCAGAACAAACGGCTCCCCTTACTGAGGGAGATGAGCCCTGCATAACACTGAAAAAAAGACCTAAGAAAGGCATCTAGCCGAAGAAGATAATTTATCCTACACCAATATATCATCATCCCATCACCCTTCTGCTCTCTGTTGAGTTTTCTGTGCTTCTCCCGCTTATTTCCTCCTTTGAATAGATATAGGCCACTCTGTAGCAAAAAAAGTGCTCTATAGCCAAGTATTCTTGGAAAATTTAGCAGTAAAACAGGAATATTCAACAGCAAAAGAAGCAATGCCCAAAGGGGTTGGTCACCCAGTAAATATGTTCCTCCCCAGTGCAATCACAGTGGAACTTCAGTCCCTATGTCTCAAAACTGCCAACGCTCACAGAGGTAAGCTTTAGGGAGTGATGCTTACTTCTGTTTTGTACATCGCTAAGGCCATGCAAAGCCAGTGCAGAGGCAAGATAAAAGGCAGAATTTAAGAACTATCTTCCCTTCAAGAAAATTTTTCATGGCATATCTAGACACTATGGGATGATAATAGGTACCTTCTTTCACGATATATAGAAAATTTCAGTAAGCCTCATGCATTCTCCCTGCAGTTTTCAAAGTCTTGTTCCCACAGGTATGAATGAGTGACTCACATCTGAAACCAAAATATTTTGCAATTAATGTCACCTGCAATGGCATAACAGTGATGTGGGAGTCTTTCCTGAAAGACTCCCAGCCTGGTCTTAAGTGTGCTACTTCAAATGACTACCACTTTACTGCCACAGGTATCTTAACAGTAGCAGAAACCTTGCAGATGAGTACTTAATCTGAAAATACTGCTGTCAGGGTTAGTTCACTTTTGCATACTCAACAGTTGAACCATTTCATACTCATTCATTTCTTTGGCAATTTTCACTCTCTCCAGCAGCCTCTTCTGTACCTGTCAGCTCTTTGCTTACATTAAATCTGTATCTCTGCCAAACCTGAGCGCTGACATATGTTGTCATTTCCTCCTGCCACTTAAAAATACACAATACAATCCCTACTGACCTGGCAGCCGTCTCCCACTGCTCCTAAGAGTAAAGGGGGACCTGTACAGCCAGGGGCCAGCAACGGGGGAGACTGGAATTCAGGTGCAGCTACTGGGCAGACAGTGTCTGAGCCCAGCTGCTGAAGGATCCACCTTGTACACACGTACATATATATATATATGTATATATTCTCACTAGCAGACCTCCATCCTGCTCAGCCAAAGAGGGGAAGGGGATGTGGCTGCTGGTGCTGTCTGTGTTCGTGGAAGTTCTCTGTCTGTGGTTGGTGTGGCCAGCCAGGTACAAGTGTGTATACATGGTATATATGTGTGCTCTGTGTACGTCTGCTGACTGGGAATACATTTTCAACCTCACTACGCATGGAGCTGCGCGGCCTCGCCCCTCTCAGGCTGTCAGACTCAACCCGGTATTTTCCCCTAACATAAACCAGGCCAGACTGAGGAAGTTCTCCAGCTCCCTTTGCAGTGGACTTCTGGATTAGACATCATAGAAAATGCTTTCTCTCTTATGACAGCAAAGCCCTGAAATGGGTGTTGCAGCATCTTCCTCAACAAAAGTTTTTAGGGGAGCACTGGACAGACAGCAGCAGTCACTGTAAAATCAACAAGTTAAAATCTTGAGGTCCCTTCCAGCCTTACATCTCTGATTTCAAATACCCAGAGCGCTGGCAAATGCTGTACTCGGAGCGTTGGTACATGTTATAGCCCTGTGCCACCACATCTTGCTCTCATACTGTTTACTGGTAGCAAGACTCATCTGCCTGGAGCAGAGAAAGCAGAAGCTGAACAGTGTGGCTTTTGCTAGTGTTGTTTTTTAAAAGGGAAGAACTGCACAAATGCTCCAATTTAGCAGCCTATTCAAAGGCATAAATACCCTTTGTTCTGCAGTAAACCACTTTATGCACTTTAACCTCTGTATGTGCTGAAGTACCTTTGGGAAGCAGACCCAACACAGGCCTCACTAATCCTAATTAAAGGCAGAACTTGAAGAAAAAGGAAAAACAGAAATGGAGACAAAGAAAATAACTGTTTGAATGCTAACATGCTGGAGGGAGAGTTTGTGTTTTTGCTCTGTCCTTGCTGCAACCTAGACATAAAAGCAAAGTCGTTCTGCAATAAAGAGACAGTCAAGAAGGCAACCCCAACATTCTCTTTGTTACTTCTCTTTAAAACAGTAATCGAACACAAAACAAGAGTCAAAAAATTTCTCCAAAACCTGCCAAGACCATTTACAGTCACCACATTTCACAGGAAAACAGCAGCACCTAGAAGTTGTAGAGCAACCACATACATTTTCCTTGAGAGGTGTTTGTTATGCTTTTAAGTATCAACCCTCCCCAGCATCTCTCCGTCTCTCACACCCATTTCTCTGGCTATCACAGCCCAGACCACAGTATCCTGGCGGGCACACAGGGTCTGGTAGGTGAACTATACCTTTGAGGCACCAACTCTAGCAGAAGTTTGCCAGCAGAAAAGTCTCTCATCCTGACTGGCACCACTGTGCCTTGGAAACAGCCAAGAGTGGGCTTTTCTTCCTGGCTTTTAAATGCCATTTGAACAATACACCTGCACTGGTTTACACTTATATGCAGGCTTATTTGCCCAGGCTTTCTGATTAAATTCTGGTTTTCCAGCTGGCTGCCAAGGTTTAAGCTGATATAGTTTTATTGAGATATGGCCAGGATGCTGTGTTACAGCTGCCAAACAAGCACCTTTACTATATACAGTGAGCGTTAATAATAAATGACTGCACTTGTAACAGATATACTGTCTCCAGCATTAATACTTAAGTAGAAAGGAAAAGTTTTATTAAAACATACATCTGCAGCTTCACTCTACTAACTCTAGAGTTCACAACAGTCCAGACTGCTGTCACAGTGAGGTTGCTCTCCACAGCCTGCAACTCCATACTTGCAGCAAAAATATTTCACAGAGCTAACAGAAAACTGTGAGAGATACTAGAAGAATCTGAAGATCTGTTTTTAATACATGACATATTCCACCCTGTGGAGGACCAAACCAGAAGTGCTGTGATGTGCATGCATAGGTATGAATGACCATTTTGTCCTGTTCTCTGTCTGTAGTCACCCTTTGTGGTTCAGATTTAGTTTCTAGTCTGAAGAAGAAAAACAAAGGCAAATAACACTTTTGAGATGAAGTCCCAGAGATGTGTAGAGAAGCTAAGTCCTCAGTCAGGCTCATTTTGTTTGAAACTCTGAGAGCTAAATTACATTTGGATATACCTACACAGCTAAGGCTGAAACTATCCAAGAAAGAACTGAGCCTGCTTTGGGGCTCCTGAAAAAAAAATTAAGAGGAAGACATGAAGGGCTCCACTTCTTGTTTTATAAAAACATCCCCTTGGAAAAAACCCCAAACCCTTACTTCTAATGTTAAGTTTCCAGGAACCACTCTAGAGTGAATTACAGAGAGCCTTGTGAAACTCTTGGTGGGTAAATAAACAATCCCACATAACTTCAGCCTCATCACAGCTATTCTTCAACCAAAAGGCTGCTTGTATGTGGCTAATTAGTATATGCCTAAACCAAAGAGAGCCACAAACAGTCCCAAAAATTTATTTCAGGCTTTAATGTGCTATAACCATTTTTGAAAGTGAATTTGTCCATGGCGGTAGAAGATGAGAAGAGTGTTTTAACAAGTGACTGTCAATTATTTTGGAGTTAAGTCCAACTTTAGATGAGCACTTGGGTGAGAATGAGCTATGGCATGGAACTATCAGCGATTCACAGATCCTAATTTTCCATGGGATTATGTACCAGTCTGCCTGAACACAGGCTGGAGTAAATAACCCTGAGTAAAGCTAAAAATCATAGAATCATAAAATTATTAAGGTTGGAAAAGACTTCTGAGATCATCTAGTCCAACCATCAACCCAACAACACCATGTCTACTAAACCCAAGTCCCAAAGTGCCACATCCACACATTTTTTTGAACACCTCCAGGGATGGGGACTCCACCACCTCCCTGGGCAGCCTGTTCCAATGCCTCACCACTCTTTCAGAAAAGACATTTTTCCTAATATCTAATCTAAACCTCGCCTGGCGCAACTTGAGGCCATTACCTCTCATCCTATCGCTGGTTACTTGGGCAAAGAGACCAACACCCTCCTCACTGCGATCTCCTTTCAGGAAGTTGTAGAGAGCGATAAGGTCTCCCCTGAGCCTCCTCTTCTCCAAACTAAACAACCCCAGTTCCCTCAGCCGCTCCTCATAAGGCTTGTTCTCCAGGCCCTTCACCAGCTTCGTTGCCCTTCTCTGGACACGCTCCAGCACCTCAATGTCCTTCTTGTAGCGAGTGGCCCAAAACTGAACACAGTATTCGAGGAGCAGCCTCACCAGTGCCAAGTACAAGGACACGATCACTTCCCTACTCCTGCTGGACACACTATTCCTGATACAAGCCAGGATGCTGTTGGCCTTCTTGGCCACCTGGACACACTGCTGGCTCATATTCAGCCAGCTGTCAACCAGCACCCCCAGGTCCTTTTCTGCCAGGCAGCTCTCCAGCCACTCTTCCCCAAGCCTGTAGCGTTGCATGGGGTTGTTGTGACCCAAGTGCAGAACTCGGCACTTGGCCTTGTTGAACCTCATAGAATTGGCCTCAGCCCATTAATCCAGCCTGTCCAGATCCCTCTGCAGAGCCTTCCTGCCCTCAAGCAGATCGACACTCCCGCCCAGCTTGGTGTCATCTGCAAACTTACTGAGGGTGCACTCAATCCCCTCATCCAGATCATTGATAAAGACATTAAACAAGGCTGGCCCCAGTGTACTATGGTACTAACTGAAAGAAAAACATGGCATGAAACACGTCCTCTGCCACTTTTTTTGACTTAACGCTGAAGTAAATATTAAAGCTATCACAGAGTTGAACTCTGCCAGGTCCCTGTGGACCATGAACCGTGTCCCCTTGCTTCCCTGCAGAACAATAAAGCTACCAGAGCAGTCTCCACACAGCTAATCAGCTGAATGCCAACTACTGAGACTCTGCTTAAACACCTATTTCATACAAAGACATTGCTGGTTTGTGCTGACCCTTACACTTTTTAAAATAGAGAACTTTTCACGTTCCATTAAAAAAAATAGGAGGACTACTCATCCATACCTGCATTTTTGGGGAAACTTTACTCAGAGCCAATCACAAGAGGTATAGCTGACAGGGCAGGGAGCTGAGACATGCCAAATAATCTCAGCACATTCCCTTCCCTCCCTATGCTGCTCATTTTGTTTTTGCTGTGTCACCTACCAAGGGAAGAGGCTTCTTCACCTCACTTGATAGATTCACAAGTGCTTTGCAGGTAAACTCCAGTGCCAGCAGTGACTTCCAAGCCTTTGCTGTAATACAAATGAAAGTGATGATGGGCAATAACAGAAAAATGTTATGAAATATTTTCTCAATTACTACATCTGCCCCTGAATTTGCCTGCCAATTACTGTAGTCCTTTCTACAATAATTTTCTTCAGAGGGCGTCACGAATGCAGAACTGGGCTGGTCAAAAGCAGGGAAGCTGTGTTTCCAGGCTGTATTCTTACTTTCTCCCAGAAATTTACTGGGTGACCTACAGCAAGCAAATCCTATCCCCTTTCCCTGTCAGGCCTCCCAATTCCAGAACAGGAGAAATCTCTCTCTTCTGTTAAGTACTCCCAGACCTACTGATGATATGTGCAATGTAACAAGTAGATATTATTACAACCTCTCTTCTTCACTATAGGAAATCCCACACAGATCAGACATCTAGAAAAGGTGGCTATAAGTAAGGTTTGTATTGAAATAACTATATAAAACAATGCCATATAATGCATGACACAAAAATACCTTTTTTCCTTCCTTTCTCTTGCTGTTAAATTCATCTGAGACCCAAACCCTACATGGATTAAATCCATGCTTAGCTTTAATTGCAAGTAATCCCACAGATATCAATGAGAATACTCCTACAAGTACATTAAGAAATAAGAGCTTTTGCTGTTTACTGTAATATTAGTAAGCACAAGAACAAAACACGTATCCAGCCACAAGTATGGTCTCTTAATATCTTTGTGGACTCAACCCAATAGATGATACCTATCTTCCGGTCCACTAAAGGTCACTTCGTGACAGGCTGACCTATTTTGAGAACTCCCAAAACAAAAAAGCATTCCTGCTACATGCTGCAGTCACCATAAAGATATTGCTTACCATGGCTGATGAAACACTTTGCCTCCATCGTTAGCATGATGGCAGATTGTAACACTGGGGCCTGCCCCATACACTCTTCAGAGCAAACAATATACACATACATTGTAGCTGGTCAGACAAGTGCATTTTTTTAGCTTTCTCTTCCCCTACCCTAGCAAAAATGTTTTCACCCTTCTAAAATAAATTTTAAGTGATAAAAAGTTCTTTTAATAACTAGATTAAGATAACTTGGAAAGTAGATAAAGTTTTGCATAACATTGTGATCTTAAAAATGATACATGCAATGACTAAAACCTCTGTCATTTTATCAGTCTACCACTCCTCAGTAGGACCTGAAAAATGCAATGAATGCTCTCCATTCCCATTAAATCTTGGAAATCTACCAATGGCAGCAATTGCTTCAGAGTAGGAAAAAAAAAATAGCTCTTGAATGAAGATTAACAATTGAGTTTACTCAAATCCCTCCTAACTTAAGAGCTCAGTATTTTTCATGTTATTGGGCAACACGACACTCAAGAATCATACAGGCCAGCCACTAGCCTGCTCTCTCATGAAGAGTCAATCTGCAGTTCAATGGGATTTAGCAGTCAAGTAGTCCTGGCATGCTACTCAACTGTTGAAATTGACCCAAGAAACTGAAACACCTTTAGCAAAGTATCAGCCACTAGAGGGGGCATTTGGTAGCCTACTTAAATCATACTGATAAGAAAGTTAATTAAAAAAAAAAATAAAATTAAAAGGTTACAGGAATGCTATAAAAGCATATTTCCCATAGTACTCCAACCGCACATTAGGTCCCATGCAAAGTTTCAGGAAGAACAATGTTTTCTTTGTGTATAACCAGACACACTGCAAAAGCAAACTCCATATCCCCCCTTCCAATTCTTAGCTCTACCCCCATCAAACCCTACAATTTCTACAAGCAGAGAGGCAGTTTTATATGCCAAGAAGATGGCTAAATTACCCACTGGTTTTGATTTCCCTGTATAGTCAGACAGCTCTGAGCATGCCTAAACCTGAACCTTCAAGTGTGCCAACCTAGAGTCTGACATCCTCAGGCTCACACTCAGGCTTGACAAACAAGCAAAAGAATGACCTACAAAACAGTTCCTATTTGCAACTGTCTGCCCCTTTACAGATCTGCCATCACCAGATTTAGTGTTCCAAAAAGCCTCCAAAAGGATCTAAAAACCAGCCATCAAGTTGAGTTCAGCTGCAAGAAGATCCCACTTGGCTCAAGCCACTCCAACAACTAATAATATTAAAAACATGTCTAAAACAAAACAAACACATATTGCAACTCCCAGATCAGGTATTCCCGTCTTGCACATGGATGTGTAATGAATATAAAACTCATTAAAAATTATAACTTGACTAGATGGTTGGGTCCATACAGTAACATTAGCTGGAGAAGGCTGCAGGATGGACTATGCCAGTGTATTATGGGCACTGTAGGTTCTACGTACTTTGTTAAGTCTTGTTGGCTTAGGACCAGTGAAGCTGCTGGCAGTGCCTACAAAACTCATGACCCCACCAAAACCTCTGTAAAAGTAACTTGGTGAATTGCCTTTAAAAAAACTTTTACTTCTCATAATCTGCCTTCAAAGATGTGGAGCTTGAAGGTTTTAGTGAAGCTGAATGCCTGTTCAGAGGAGTATTTTAAATAGGCAACCTATTCAGAACCAGCATGGCCATGTAATTGGGACAAAACAACAAAGTACCACTCTTTGAACTTCTCTGCCAAATGGATTTACTTAATGTGGACCACTATTTTATTTACAGCAACTGTGGCTGAACGAATGGATAATATCCAGGTAGGTTTGGCACAACCACCTAACTTCGCAACAATTAAAACAGCTACTGCAAAGTCAGGAGCAGACAATACTCAGTCCACTGGATTTTTTTCTGCGATATTTTGGTGAAGTGAGTTAACAGTTACTCTTGTAAGATAAGAGTTCTGCCCTCTCCTCGAGTTCATGCCCTTAACTGCACCATCCCTTTAAGTGACCAAAGAGGTCATTGAGTTCTGAAAAGAAGAGAGTGGTTGTACTTAACCACCACCACCATCCTATGTTACCAACGGTAACATTAAAGATATTTTAAAATGTAACAACAATCCTGCTCCTTACTTTATGCAGCCTTGCAGCTTTTAAAAATCTCAGTCTAAATCCCTTCTTTCCTCCTTACCTTCTGCTGGCATAACTCAAAGCATTTTGAGCTTAGAATCATAGAATGCTTTGGGTTGGCAGGGACATTTAGAGGTCTTCTAGCCCAACCCCCCTGCTGGGTTGAGCAGGAACATCTTTAACTAGATCAGGTTGCTCGAACCTGACCTTCAATGTTTCTAGGGATGAGGCCTCCACTACCTCTCTGGGCAACCCCTTCCAATGTTTCACCACCCTCGTTGTAAAAAATTTCTTCCTTATACCCAGTCTAAATCTACCCTCCTTTAGTTTAAAACCATTACTCCTTGTCCTGTCACAACAGGTCTGTACTAAAAAGATTGTCCCCATCTTTCCTGTAAGGCCCCCTTTAACTATTGAAAGGCCGCAATAAGGTCTCCCTGCAGCCTCCTCTTCTCCAGGCTGAACTACCCCAACTCTCTCAGCCTGTCCTCATAGGAGAGGTGCTCCAGCCCTCGGATCATTTTTGTGGCCCTCTTCTGGACCTGCTCCAACAGTTCCATGTCCTTCTTGTGCTGAGGGCTCCAGAGCTGGACGCAGTACTCCAGGTGAGATCTCACCAGAGCAGAGTAGAGGGGCAGAATGACCTCCCGCGACCTGCTGGCCACGCTTCTTTTGATGCAGCACAGGATGCAGTTGGCCTTCTGGGCTGCAAGCGCACAAGGTTCTTGGACAACAATGCACTATATAAGACTAATTTCTATTATTTAAGTCATTTGGATCTCAGGCATGACTGTGGTCTCTCCACAAACTGGGTTTTAGACAAATTATATCTTTTTTTTATCATTAGAAAGGGAAAACACAAGACATTCTACATAAGTATCAAAAAACACAAACACTACACATGGATATTTGTAAGTTGTTACTGTTCTATAGATGTCTGCTTTAGCTATTGGACAATAAATCTCTGTTCTTCCCTCCATGGACAGACCTGTGTAGATAAAGGCAGCAATGGAGCCTCAGCAGCTCAGAATACATAACTCACAACTGTCTGCAATGATCTGTCCTCCAAGTGCGCTTGGATTAATTTTTTTTAGTTAAGATTAAATTGAGTTGGAGGAGCGTAGCAGTATGGCCAAACAATGGCTTGTGAGCCAAACTCACGGGGCACAAACCATTTGACTACACTTGCTTTCAAGCTGGATGGTTTTCCCTCCTGACCACATGGATTATAGTTCTGCAGTGTGGAATAAGCAAGTTTATTCCAGATAGGCATATAAGCAAAAATAAAGTGATGTAGGAGCTGGAAATGAAAAATATTAACAATGAGCACACTGTAAAGGAACATACTTGGAACTTCTTTTTATTAGAATGACAGAATGGTTTGGGTTGGAAGGGACCTTTAAAAATCATCTAGTCCAACACCCCTGCTATGGGTGTGATGTTTCCCTTTTTCCAGTCACTGGGGACTATGTCTGATTGCCATGACTTTTCAAACGTGATGGAGTATGACTTGGCAACTGCATCGTTCTCCCTGCTCACGATGATTCCCTTGATGAAAAAGGCCGTCTCTGTCAGCACAGCAGTATGAGATCCCAAAGGCAAAAGATGAAGAGCTGAAGCCTGACTTAGTAGTCATTTAATGAAGACACTTAATCTCCAGGGTTATCAGCACCTTCATACTTCCTTAGGAGCTGATAACTTAGCAGCATCTAGGATAGGAGGACTTCCCCACACAGGTTTTAAAAACAGGAACATTGTGTTTCTGATATTACAGGACATTTGATGCTGGGAAGGTACCAGCCAATTGACAGGGATGGTGGCAAGCTGCAGTGGACCAGCAGTTTTTCTGAGAGGTGAAAACTGGTGACCTTGCATTTGAAAGAAAAAAAGTGCATCATATATTTCACTGGTGCAACGTTAGGCCTTCTTCAGAGACGGCAGGAAATAAAGACTGTGTTCTCCATCTCTGCCCTCTTGAGAAAGCAGCATCCTTTCTGGTGGAGTCTTAACAGAAAACCTGGGCTTACAGCTGCCAGAAAATTACACTGCCACATTCCTTGCTCAGAGGGCAAGAGGAGAAAGGATATGAAGCTTGCTCCCCTAAAACAGAGGACCAGCTGCCATCAATCCATGTTAAGCCCTGTTTATTTTATCATATAATAGGATATTTTTATGGCTCTTTTGCTGTGTTTTCACTGTGTCTATATTGCAAATATTACTAGATCAGGCTGGTTGTCACCAGGATGTATCCAGGAAGGACTGGGTTTGAAACACCTGTCAGAATACTGTTATTTTTAAGCAGTAAGCAGAGTCAGGCAAATGACCTGTTTATTTTGAAACAGATTTATGCAACAGCCCTTAGTCTGTTGAGGCCTCATTACAGGTGCCAGGCATAGAAGAACATACAGTATGTCTTATCTTTCTAAATACTGGGCTAAGTGCAAGGATAGCTATTCTACTTTATTATGCAAGTAAGTAAATGTAAAATAGATTTCAAAAATCAAAGTTTTACTCAGCTATTGCCATTTGAGAAGATTACAGCCTCCAAATGAAAAACATGTTTCCCAGAGCAAACATTTCCAACAGCCACCGGTACTGGTTATCCTGACTTCTGGATGACAAACCTAGGACATCTCGGGGCTGTTTCTAACAGACTGCACTCCAGGTTACTCAGACTGCAAATTCAAGTACTCCATACTAATGTAAAAAACAGGCCTACTCTGTCTTATGTTGGACACCAAGAATGAAAGTGTATGTAGCCCATGGTCACCTCCATGCCAGATGTGTACCACTCCCATTTATAGCCTCATCACTTAACAATGAATTGTCACCAGCACAGAACCCATCTTTATCCTTTCCTGTGAGCTCCTCACAGATTTTTGCCACTAGAGAATCACAACTTTAGAAGACGACAGAAGTCAGGAGCTAATTTGCCTTCTCCATCCAACTCTTATGAATCTGATAGGGACATGAAAATCTCAGTCCTTTATATATTTGCATCTGTCACCAAGACTAAACCTAGACATCTATACAAACACGCTGATCCTACTTTCAGCTGCACACAACTGTACTATGCCTGAGAAAAATGAGCAAATTACTCCGAAGACAAGTACAAGCAAGCCACCCAATCTCTAAATTCATTACCAAATAACAGACTAACCAGTTTTCTGTTGCTAATGTGCGTTGGAGCCTGCAAAAGATAGTAAATACTAAGGGCTGCTCTCCCTAGCAACAGAAAGGTTCACAAAGCTTTATAGCTTCTAGCACAGCTAAAAAACATCCATAGTGTTTCAGCTAGAATGGCTGCAGTCTCAACTTTTCCCCTCACATCCTGCACTATTTCTTTCTCTTATTTAGGGATTATGGGATTATTTAATAACTCCATATTCTTTCTGGCAGCTTTTGTCTCCTCTCATTCACGGAACAAAGGTAACAACAAGACAATAAAGATCCCTTTGTGCCTACACATTTCACTAAGAGGGAAAGCTAATAAACACAGTAGCATTACTTGAGCCGTGAGAACGGCTTGCTTTATTAGCTGGTGTAGTTCAGCCTTCAATTTATCATTTAGGATAGTTACTATATCAGAAACACTAGTTGCTCCAAACAAGGTCTTTCTAACTGGCTTATATTGCTATACTGAGAAGAAAGAAGAAAAAGAAAAAAGGAGAAACTTCTTTTATGCTAATTGTTGAACTCATGTTGAAATGGTGGATTGCACTCATCTGGAATAACAGGATTAGCAAATGCATTTCATTATCTTTCCCAGTCAGGTGTGTTTTCTGCAATGCTTTCTAATTAGCACAGCAGAGCTCCGTCCAGGCTGCAAACATTAGTCTAAGGAATGCTTAAGTTCAGTTAAACAAAAAGCCAAGTAGTTTTGCTTAGTAGAGAAGAAACAGGTCAAATGTAGATTTATTTTTTTATTACAGTTGCACTTACTTTATAACATTTCAAGATGTAAGCCCAACAGCGCAGCCTTACATGGATAAGAACACTTTTCATGGTTCAAGGCTAACTCCAGAGGAGAGGGTCAGGCCTTCAGCAACCTTTGTTCTACTAAGTTACAACAGGGCATGTATACATTCGGGTTTTTTTATGTTTTGTTTTGTTTTACTACAGGATTAAGCTGCTAAGTGCCTTAGCTTTCAGACTGTTGTTCTTCCCTAAGCCCTGTTCCCTCCCCTCTCAGTGAAGTAACCTTTTTGACGCCTTGCTTAATAAAGTGCAGTTCAAGCATAATGTAAGTTCTTTTACAACCCTGAGCACTACCTGCAAGCTTCAGAAAGATCTACAGTTGCCTGAAAATAGAGGTGAACAAGTTATCCCAAGTCCTGCATATGCTGATGTTGCTGTACCACTGTGTCAAACACAGGAACTCCTTTCCTGGGGAGTTACTCTCCCACTGCAAACACTGCTTTATCACATCTATCCAAACTCTTTCTGTTCATTTCTCCACTTCTTTCCAGTTTTGCAGTATTTTTATCTCCTGTTGCCTGATGGGTACTTACCTAGCCACGGATGGCAGCACAAAGCAAGCTTCAATGGACCATACCAGTGGTAATGGAAAACACCCACTGAAGCTTCCTACAACAAATCTGCACAACATACAGTGCAGTATCCTCTCTACAAGCCATATGAAACTGAGGCAACTTCAGAATCATCATTAAAAAGCAAAAATGCCAATGTGCATTCTATTTCTGCATCTTACTGAAGTCCTGACACCCAAGTGCAAGATGGGAAGTAACTCCAGTTTTAATTAAAAAAACTGGTCAGTTAATTTATCCATTCATCTTCATTTGTTTTGACAAGGACGATTCATTTTTAGCGCAGAGATGAAAATGACCCTTTCTCATCCTGGTCTCATCTGCTGAGCTTAGTTTCTGAAGTCTGTGGACAAAGCAAATGTTCTCCATTAAAAAAAAAAAATGTTTTACATGTCAGAGGGCCAAACTAAGTCTCTCAGAGCTAAATGTGATGATCTTTTGGGTTTGTTGGGGGCTTTTTGGCAGGGTGGGGAGGGCATGTTGAAACATCCAGTTAGAACTACAATTTGGAAAATGAGGACACTAAAAATAAGAAGTTGAAAGCAACAAAGATTGATTCTCCTTTTTAGCTATACAAAACAAGCATTGCCATTCCTTTAAGGATAACACAAACCATACTTCATTGACTTAAACTCCAGTTGCTCACAAACAGTAACTCAATTCACTGTCTAAAGAAACTGTGAGGTTGGTATTAGAAAAAGTTTGTTGCTCATGTGCATGTAAACTCAGGAGAACAAGTCCAGAATCATCAGACTTCCAGTATAAGGGAAGTTCCCTGATCCAATAGTAAGAATCGTATCAATCATTAATATTTTACTATCAATTACTGAATATCTAAGTTGTGTGCACTGCTTGTGACAACAGTTCTAAGTAAGACTTTAATGAAGGCTTTTGTGTATGTGCTGAAAATAATTTTAAATATTTACCTATTGCTCTTTAATTTCTGAAGGTTAAACTTCAAGTTGGAGTTATATTACTGAAACAGATTTGTCTTTATTTTCCCACTTATCGACACAAATAACAGAAAGATGCTCAAACACTATGTTATTGATTTTTGGCACAGTGTCATTCTGTGTTCACATCTGTAATCAGAGAACCAACAGCTGAATGACTATCATCATTCCAGGAAAATTAATTTGGCAAGTCAATACAAGGAGTTTGATAAAAATGATTTCATACAAAATCAGTTCAATAAAATGTTGCCCTAATTAACACTAGCTTGGTTTTGGTTTTGGTTTTTTTTTTTTTTTTGAACAAGCTCCAACACACAAGTTCAGCATGATGCCAGGAGAGTTACATAAAGGCTGAGCCTGTTTTTTCTCTGTGTGTAGACTAAGCCTTGATGCATGGGTTTTTTTTAAGATAGTTAAGAGATTGGTGGTAGCTGTGACTAGAGGATAAAGCAATTATTAATAGTGTCAATGTGCTTTACAGATGGATTCTGTACCATATCTGAGAACATAAGAATCACCTTTCTCCCACCAAAGGCTGTGTGGAATATGGCCCCACCACGTTCCTTTACAGAAGGAAAATATTCTCATCTCCACTTTACACATGGGTAAACTGAGGTACAGCAAGGTTAATGGTCTGCTGTTTCAGAAGGGGGTGTTCAAAAACCTGCAGTGAACATGGATTTTACCAGGATTTGGAGGAAGCTGAGCACTTCTAAAAAAACCAAGCCCAGAAGACACTTTGTAGGAGAGGTTTTAAATGTCCTCTCACCATGCAGTGTTCTGGCCACCCAATGATGCTACTGGGCTACTTCCACATCATTTACAAGCTAATACTCTGCTTCACTGCACCTTGGACATTCTTCCAAATGAAGGGCTTTCCTCTTTTTTTCTTTATCTCTGTTCCCTCCCTCCCGGGGTGCTGGCCTGCCCTCTCCAGTGTGATGGGCGTCTCTGGAGCAGCTAGGACAAGGAGACTTGCAGGGCTCCCCCACTCCTTCGCAACCGAGGGGGCAACGGCTGGTGGGCAAGCCATCCTGGGAAGGGCGGAGGAGAGGGTCAGAAGACGAAAGCAGTGCTTCCAAATCCTCATTACAGTTAGCAGGGATTAAGTAATAGTCACTAACCTCTTCAGCTCACAGAGGAGAAACGTGATCCTGTTTAATTCTCCTTCGCTCCCTGCAGCTCCTTCTTATACAACACTCTGCGTCTCCAGCATATCAATGCCCTGCTCGCCCTGTTGCTATCATCGCAGCAACACCCCCTTGGCCAGGAATCCAATACGGGCACTATAGGGGCGGGCTATAGCCAGAAGCAGCTGCAGCAGCAGGGAGGCTGATACAGGCACTGAGGCGGGGACCTTTCCCCTAGAAAACCCCAAGAAAGCCGCACATGGCTAGCAAGGGGCTGACGCCTCCCTGGGGACCTGTGCAAGATCCCCCCTTAGGCCCACGCAGCCGTCACCCCAGGCCGGCACCACCCAGAGCCCAGTCATGCAATGGCTTGCAGACGCTGATGCGCCAGCAGTGCTGGCATCAGCCCAGCTGCATCCGTAGGGTTGACGCCGCAGGCTGAGTCGGTGCTCAGGAAATCGGGAGTTTCAGCAGTGTCGAATGGAAAAGAAAGCATTCTGTGCCTGGTTTCCCCCAAGCAGTATGTACACCGAAAGCAGCCACTAGGACAGCCTGGGCCAGGTGTTACACAAGCTCTTACTCAAGACTATTTGTCTCCCTTCCCACAGGGACTGCTTCCTGGCCCACAACATACTGTGCTTAAGTGCAAGCTTTTCCTCGGAGAGTCACTTTTTACCCAGATCTTACTCCCAGCCTCTTTACTTGCCATTTCTTATCTATGTGCAACAAGACTTTCAGCTGCTGCATTCAGGGCTT